>JAWQEG010001670.1:527500-674169 GCA_033782935.1 Petrolisthes cinctipes
CACACACACAATGAAAGCAATGTCGTATACCCACTCGGATGACCTCACACACACACACACACACAGAAGTAGGTTAAGGTCATCAGGTTAGCAGGAGTTCATATGGGTGAAGACAGTGCCAAGATATGTTGGTGGTGTCGGGTCAGGCTGGGAGTGTCGTTGTGCTGGGGTACGTCGTGGGACTTTGGCTCTTATGTAGGCTACAGAGAGAGAGAGAGAGAGAGAGAGAGAGGAGAGAGAGAGAGAGAGAGAGAGAGAGAGAGAGAGAGAGAGAGAGAGAGAGTCAATCATCCTTGAGAGAGAGAGAGAGAGAGAGAGAATCAATCATCCTTGAGAGAGAGAGAGAGAGAGAGAGAGAGAGAGAGAGAGTCAATCATCCTTGAAGAGAGAGAGAGAGGGAGAGAGTCAATCATCCTTGAAGAGAGAGAGAGAGAGAGAGAGAGAGAGAGACGTAAGGATAAATGTGTGTGTGTGTGTGTGTGTGTGTGTGTGTGAGTGCAGTATTTTCATGTAATCCTATTTGTGTGAGAACAATAGAGACGGCATTATTCCGATAAATAAAAAGTATATTATACTACCTCCAATATTTTTACCGTGTGTGTGTGTGTGTGTGTACTCTTACTTGAAAAAATAATAATAGAATGGAGGGATATGGAATTATTATATGGAATTAAATGTGTGTGTGTGTGTGTGTGTGTGTGTGCAGCTGACGAAAAGAGAATATACATGCAGCCAGTGGTCGATTAACACTTGAAGGACCTAACTGAAGCGTTACACACACACACACACACACACATTACTTCCGTCTTCACCACCACCACCACCACCTTGCAGCCACCACTCTCCTCTTCCTTCTTCAGACACACATCACTCCATTAGGCTAAATCTTCTATCGCTAAGTTAAAATTGAAGCCCGTATCAAAATTCACCATCAATATTTATATAACCAGGGAGAAAGCGAAGTAAATTGATATAGATATAGGTAATTAATTCGGTTAGCTACACGAAGGAGACAACAATGCTTCCAGATAAAATGATTAATAGGCCTAACTTTATATCCTTTGATTGGACGAAGTAATTAGCTACAAACAAGGTGTGTGTGTGTGTGTGTGTAATACTATTCATGCCTAAAAAAATATATAGTGTCACTTCACGACAGGCCTTTTTTTTTATTATTATTCAACAACAATGACGATATAGAGTAACTCGATCCCTCTGTTAATTACTGAAGTGCACACGAAGGGTATAGTATAATTTTTTAAGTCTTCTGAAAACACCACAAGGATACGTTCACTTCCGGGGAGGAGCTGGAACAAGTGTCGTGTGAGCGAAAACTTTCAAAAAAAAAAAAAAAAAAAATAATAATAATAATAATAATAATAATAGTTTCTTTGGTGGTTCTAACGCAGTCGTCATTCGCTAAAGGCATTACGTTGTGAGGTTCTATCTATTTAGTTCAGTGGTAAGTAATTTGGCAGAACATTATAACACACACACAGACAGACATGTATACAGATGTGCCTGGTGGTGGTGGTGGTGGGTGTACGGGGTGTGAAAGGGATGGTAGTGGGGAGGGGGGAAGGACACACGTAGCGATGAACACTAAAGAGTTTTGTTTCCAGAATACATCGCTTGGGTTTTCAATAATCTTCGCCGGATCTGAAAAGGGAAAGGTTCTCTCTACTTTTCCCTCTATGTGTCGACTAGTTATTTAAAAATACAATAAACACATTTAGTCTTGTGTTATACGTGGAGCGTTATCAAAGGTGATATCACACAATTGAATACTACAATAACCTTAAGATTATTATCACTGTTGCCTGATTGTAGTATCGCAGGTGAGAAAGATACCATGTGGCGAGTTTCAACTGCACAATATTTTTCCTCTTATATAAGTTTTCTAGTTGTTAGTCCACTCTATATTTATATTTACATTTAGTTATACTCCTTTTAATTAATTATTTAGCTTTGATTATAGCTTGCAAGTGAGGGAGATAATAATAGGGAACGCGAAAGTTAAGATCCGTCTAGTGAGGCGGTGGTGGCAAGGACGAGGGCGACTATAAACACTTGTTTCAGAGTATCCAGCCCAACTATATTCAGCCACACATGGGCTATATTATTAACTGCGGAAATTTTACGAAAAGTTGTTATTTTGAGAGTTATAGCGTTACAATCATATACTAGGCAACATCAGAATGAGAATATTATCATGTATAAATATGGGTAAGGTAAACAATAAGATATACGAATTGCGAAGATACAGCATGTATGAACTATAAACATGATTTCAGAATTTATCATCGAGCCCAACTTTGGGCTAGTTTTCGCTTGTTGGTGGGCGTGTTTGACGTGGTGGTGGAGATGGCAACACTGGCTACACGCTGTCTCCACTCTCCGCCAATGCTCTCATTTTTAAGGTAAATACCCTAGATTATGGTAATTTGGGGCTTTTAAGGTAAAGTTTTGACGATCTAAAGTCATTTCCATGAAGCCTTCCGTTATTTCATGGGTCGTAGTAAAGGAAAAATTAATTACTATCAAAAACTATTATAATTACATAAAAATATCGTGTGCCAAGGGTTCAATTTATGTTGATATGGTCACCTACTTCAGCATCTAAGGTAATTTGGCTCCATCTAAGGTATTGTCAACGCACATTTTAAGGTAATAACACAAATGCTTCATGAGAACCCTGCTCTCCACTCAGTTGACGTTGAATGTGTGTTGTGTGCGAGTGAGTTGTACACACATACCATCCCACCAACTAACTAACTGTCAAGCTGCTCGCTCTGTGTACCTTATCGAGATTAGCATTATCAATATATAGACTGACACTCACTGTACTGCAAATTTGACGGTAAAATGGTCTGATTATAAATGACGCAATGAGTTCCTCGCTGCAATAATTCCATACGTAAAGAAGATCCGAGTGTTTTGATATGGTAAACATAATTATTACGAAAGTTAATATCAATATGACATATAAATTACCGTGTGCTTCATAATTATAAGAAAACAGTATTCTTTCATTAATAACCACCTGCGTACGTGGTTACCGACCGATCTGTGTTCAGTTGACGTAAATACACATGGATCAATTTGTGAGTGTGAGTGTGTTTTTAACGGGATTAACATTTTAAGAATCAAGATAAACAGAAACACATTACTATCTATGTGCTTTCCTTAACCAATGTAACGGAAACCTTACACAATTTAATGGTTATAAACAAACAACTTTATACCGGCAAGGAACTTACGAGTAACACACGGTACCAGAGAATTACGAAGATTGATATATATAGTCATTACAGTGTTGTAGGTGCGGATACATTCACCGTTGAAGCCACATCATGGGAACTTTCTTCGATTTATACTTAGAGAAACTCGTGTGATGTTTTACTTACGTGGGCAAGTTCATACGAGTTCTTTACCCATCATAGTCTGGAGTATGAAATAGGTTAAAATCACGAACGAGGTTATCGAAACTTACAATAGGCCTACAACATAGATACATCATAAACAAATAGATCCACGAACTATTATGATGACAAGCTTATAGTTGGAAGGAGACGAAGAAAAGTTAATGTATAGTGATATCTTAATGGTAATTAACGGTCCGGGGAGAAGATAGGTGATGACAAGAAAAGAGAAGGATGATTATATTGTTGACGGTGATGATGATGATAATGGTGAACTGTAAAGGGGAGATGACTCATTTCACCAAGGAGCGGTGGTAGTTTCCCCAACACACACACACACACACACACACACTTACTTTCACTCTCCTTCGATAGGTTACCAAAGCCTCTGTTTAATCCTAGTAAATAGTTCAGTGTGTGTGTGTGTGTGTGTGTGTGTTCCGGGTAAGAGTGGTGTATGAGGCAACACGTTGACGGGTTGATCGTTGAAAGGGATTTATTATTATTAACTACTTGGTCTAGTCGAGGGTTATTAAGGTCAATAACAAATATTCACGGCAGTAGTTGTGCAATCCAAACTTACTAGGCTACAAGGGGATCGAGTAAATAGCCAGAAATTAATCTCTTCCGTACCCATATGCTGCATGTGAAGACTGAGATGTGGGTAGGTAGGTGTAGGTAGGCCTATGAATATAACTTAAGCCTATATATGTATGTATGTTACTTGGTGTTTGCTATCTGTGAATAAAAGGATAGGAGTGTTACTTTATGGTAGAGTCTTCATAAGCGCAAAGAAAGAAAGGCTGTTCTGAATAGGTTATGGTATGATTCTGTGATGGTGAAGAATGTCGATATGTATGTACAATACACTGTGCCACTAATGTTACACTCTAATTATTATTGAAGATGGTTGTGGATAAGGAAAGCTTATCGTCCCTTTGATCATCAGCTATAACATCATGGTGTTGTTGTTGTTCTCTGACTTCCAGAGCACTGAACTTGTCAATAGGGAAGGAGGTTGCACAGTTGTTGATGACCTGCAGAACTTTTTTTTTATTATTTATTTTAGGCTCTGGGTGACAATGAACAGCAAGAGCAGGCTAGGCTTTACGTCGGTCATGTTTGTGTACCTAATTTGATTCTGTTTTGTATGTCGTTTGATTTTCTTTCGTGTTAGTGTTTTGTATGTCAATAGATTCCGTTCCATGCTGGTGTTTAGTATGTCATTTGATTGTCTCTCATGATAGTGTTTTGATTCCTTCTCCTGCTGATGTTTTGTACGTCATTTGATTTCCTCCCCTGCTGCTGCTGGTGTGGATAATATTTTGCTATTCAACTTTTTATGCGCAAATCTTTAACCAACCACACCCACAAATCATGACTTGTTTATGATACACTATCTGTAATTATATTTGAAAACATGTGTGAACGATAGGTAGCCTAGTCGTTCTTCCTACCAATATTTACAGCTGACATTAATACTATTAGCCTGCTGAGGGACAAAAGCTAGGATAGCCTCTAGTGGCATGTAACTTTTGTGCGGGACTGTATACTGATTATTAGGCTACATCTTACTGAAGGGCAGAAGGATATGTCGGTCCGAAACTTGTGCGAGAAGTGACTGTATACTATATTACGTGTTACTGAAGGGAAGAATTAATTACGGATATTATACAGTATCGGTATGAAACTTGTGTGAGCGACTGTTAACTTCCCCATAAAAATATCATGGTAGCTTCAAGACAAGAGCTAGTGGCATCAGGGTCATTTCAGTCAGTTGGTTTCATATGCCACTCGTACATAGTGACAGGTAACCAACTTCTCGCACACCTGAGCTGTACAAACTGGCATGCATGCAGTGTACAGTGTGGATTCGTAATATCTGGTCCACCAATGACGAATGAAGTGCAGTGAATGTGATGGACTATAATTAATCCATGCATTAACTTGACAGGCAGCAGCATGATTTGTCACCTGTTCTCTCGATCTTTATGATGTTTTTTTTTTCCTTCTATTTCCTCCAATCGTGCTTGCTGTTCCAACTCTATCACCTTCTCCTTCGTCCTACCATACGTATGTACAGCTAGTTCTTGAGGTCTTCCAGGCATAGGGCAGTCATTATTCATCCTCAGTTGATCTCTGTACGTTGGATTACAATAGTTTGGGTTCCACAGACGTACTGAGTGTAATTTCACAGTGAAAATATGCTATACAAAATTTTCCGTGTCTCTGTATGTAAGAAAAGAACACAGTAAGCTATTTACAGTGATAGTATGACCAGCTTAGAATCGTGGTTAGCCAGCCGCTTTACCAATAAATGTATAAACTGTACATTTTAATATCCAAATATTGGTGTATACTGTATATGCAGCGGTTCAGCTGTTGGTAATTTACTCAGGTGTGCACACACACACACAGAATGTGTGTGTGTGTGTTACTTTTCGTCATTTAAGCCTATGCGTTTTAATACTCTCAAAACAATAATCGGGTGGACTTGCTATGATCGCATTATTTGTGGTGTTCGTAGATATTTTTCAGAGCCTGTTGCATATCGAAATGTCGGCAGTATACTTTATTATCCAGGCCTCAAATTAAATCAATATATCGAGTTGGCCTAATTTACGTAAGTGCGTCGGCTTTGATGAAGGACTCCAGACATACGTGCCTGTAGCCTATCTAACTGACTGATTAGGCTGCTCTACTAAAGCAGGTATCACAAGGGCCTATTTTCCTCCGTCCTGTGACTAATCTAAGGTTTCCTACGTCCTTCAACTTGTTTTAAGAGATGTTCAGGACAACGACGAATCTATGCGAGTCAACTATATCTTTAGATCGAAGGATGCTGGACGGAAAACGGAGGATATGTGTGATAAACCCTTAAGGTTCCCTGAAAACCAATGTTCTGACGACGCCACCTTCAAACACCACAGGGAGGGACGGATGTGGAAAAACTCTACATTCTGGATGATTAGGCTACGCACGTTTTACAGGAAGTCTGGCAACCACTAGACTGACTAGAGGGAGCAGCTGGATGAGATATATAATACAGTTGCCCACAAAAGCTCTTAACCTGAAAAATTAAACAAACTAGACCAACACAAACATATTTGCCATTAACCCCAAGTGAAGATCACATCTTCACTATAATAATTATTATAACATCGTAACTACCCGTTACAATTGGTGACTCCGGAGTGACTCTACCAGTTGCTTTGTTTACCTGTTCTCACCGATATTCATCACTTTTGACGAAGTGTCAATGGGATTGGATGTCATGAACTCGTCTGCCAGTTTTGCCAGTTCTTCTAGAGTAATGTTGCCCTTTATGCTGAAGAGATTCTGTTGGATGGTTAGTGGCAGACGTTAATTGGTAAAAGAGTTGTCGTAGCAGGTCTTGCTCGAATTTCTCCAGTTAGTCTCCCAGTAGCTTCTTCATGCGGTACAAGTCTGTTGGCCTCTCGTTACCTAGTTCTTCTTTTGACACAAACTCCTTAAAAGTCGGGAGAGAAAGGCACTTTTAAGGTCCTCATAGGGAGTCTTGGAGACCACTGCCTTTAAAATTGTTTCGGACACTTGGGACAGAACTTCCGGTGGCAGGAGGTCAGTTGCGTGGCTAAATTTTGTGAGACTAGATATGATGCAACTTGCTTTGAAGTTGCACTCAAGTATCGAGAACCACATAGTAGGGTCGTGGGTGCATAATGTAGGGGCTTTGAAGGCCACTGGGGCTACATTGTTATTATTTGCCATGGTCACATGTAAATATTACAGGTTAGCGAGTGTCAGACAAAATATCAAAGTCTGGAAAAGGCAAAGACAGTATCAGAAATCGTGTATATGAGTGATGAAATATGACTGCTGATCTTGCCAGTGGATTATTGGATCAAGACGTCCTACAAGATCATTACATCATCTCCAACAACTTTAATGGTACGTGCATACAGTGATCAAAGTTAGGTTCTGTAATTACCCTGGTGTGTGTCACTGTAGACTTTTTATATTGTGTAATTTCTGTACGTCTGTTTGTTTCTTTAGTAGACTGTGTTTGTAATGAGGTACAGTCGGTGGCAAGTGTGTGTGTCACTGTAAGACTTTTTAAATTGTGTAAGTCTGTTTGTTTCTTTAGTTGACTGTGTTTGGAATGAGGTATACACAGTCGGAAGCAAAAGTCGTGTCGCTTCACTTAGCGTTTCTTGAAGGATAACATACAGATTAATCATTGAACCAACACATTCACCATACAGAATTATAATATCCACATTTCCATACTGTACTTCATGACTTGGCAGATATGTGGCGACAAGACTTTTGTCGCGGACTGTACCGTGAACACCTGTGGTCTGTGTGTTGTGTCAAATAGGCCTAATGGGATAGGCTATAGGTAGACCTATTATTTCTAGAACTATGCATATAGGTTATGTACAGCCACCTGCCAAAGCTTTTTCGTCGTCCAATCTAACTTGTTCGATATACATGCAATTATCTAATTTGTACGAAGGTCGGCATTCTTTATCAGCCTAAATAGAATTAGATGGCAAATTAGACATGAACAGTCCCATACGTAATACAAAATGCATCTAGCAAACACGACAGGATATCGGTGACCGATATTGTACCTAGTAGAAGCTACGTTATGCAATTGTCAAAGAATTGAGTAACCACACACTTTGTTCCAATCAATCCATTCAAATATCGTCGTGTTCTCGAGTATTTAATTAACCATCATTCCGAAGAACTAGAAATAACTCAAAAGAAATAAGCTGAACGAAAACTAGTGGGAAAGATAATTTAATTTCGTCAACCCCTAGGGATTCATAACAAACTATTGACCTCATGCGGTGGTCACACCACTTTTGATCAACTTCCCTGCCTCGTATCAATTTCCCGGGACATCTGTAGGGCATTACATTATGCATTAGTCTTGTATCTACTCACCAGGTATGGTTGTAGGTGCCCAGGAAGCTCCAGTGCCAGGTAAAACAGTGTGTGTGTGAGAATTACTGGGTCTGGGTTTTTATAACACCGGCGGCCCAGTCTCCAACACGCACCTCACATTTGGCACGTGAGCGGAAATGCAGTTGCCACATGTAGGATAAACGAGTATAGTTACTATTGTTCATCTTTTTCTCCAACTTATATACTATTTGTTAGCATCTCAAGTAAACCAAATGCTTATACTGTTTGATGGTTTAATGTGGTATTGTATTATGAAGTCTTATGGTGGCCTATATTATTTTGAATACCCCGAAGAATATGGCACTTATTCCTGCTACAAAAAGTGTCGTTTGAAGAATTTTCCTCGGACTAGCTAACAACACGGGTTTTATAATAAATAATATCCAATTTTATTAATCTGTATTCGTCATTTTCAGCGCAGTGGGGTAAATTTTTTATCTCGGTTGATATGATATATATACTGAAAATAACCAGTAAGTTTCCAGTTATTTTATATTCAGGACATCCATAGTATCAGCTGATCGTCGATACAAGTTGCTGTTTGTGATTGTGGCCTCTGGCATGAGTGATAGAAGTGTAGGCTATACGTATAATAATGCATAACAATAGTGTATAATAATAAGAACAGATATAAGAAAGAGAAGGAAAATAAAGGTTTCAATTAGCATGTTTTATCAACTTTACTTGCGTAGACGTTAACCGAAAAAAAAGGGAAGAAGGAAAAGAGTTTAAAGTGAGTGAGTCACAATAGAGGAACTGAAATTCTACCATCTCCTCTTCCTCCCTTCCTTTCTTCCTTCCTTTCCTATCTATAATGATAAGCACGGCAGACCCAAGGAGTAGCCCCTCTCCCCTCCTTTCCTACACCAGGCTGTTTTCTGTCCTAGCCTTTCCTTCCTTTACTTACCTCATACACGTAATCTCTCTCTGTTTTGCCTCCCCATTCCCCACCCGAATCTCTTCTGCTCCCGTCCCCTCTCAACACTTTTGAAATGCATATTGTTAATTTGTCTGTTCCAATAACTATCTGAGAGAGAGAGGGGGGGAGGTGGTTACCGTCACACCAGATACCAGAGATGAACACACACCCAGGGCCCTGCAAACACCAAGACCAACTGACTTATTTCTCGCTACCCTCCTCCTTTCTCTTCATTGCATATATCTTTCTTTCTTATTTTGTATTACGCTCCATACATTTCCCTCCCTTTTTCGTATTGTCGCACTCACAAGGAAAAGGGACTAAATACATGCTGTGAGCGAGAGAATATGAGATGGGGAAATATGGATGAAAGTGTATGAAAAAAAAAATGCAATCGACTGTAAGCGGTATGGTAATGAGAGATTAATTTCAGGTGCAGTGGTCACCATATGATTAGGCCTATGTGCGTCACACACCCACATGAAAACACAAGTGTGTGTGGCTAAGTCATGATGCATATTGGAATGCACATTCACACTCCCATGTTGAACCTGCAACTGTCCACAATCTCCTATTAATCCCTTCAACAGTCAATGCGACCAGAGAGAGGGGGAGGGATTTATTAATTTTTCCCTACTCCCCTTCCTCCTCACCACACACGAAAACACGTGTGTCTTTCTTTGTCATACACTTTCATCCCCTTTTTAAGGCTTTTTCCCATCTCATATTCTCTCGCTCACAGTATGTCTTATGTCCCTTTTCCTTTCATATTTCTATTATTAGCTGATAAGTGAAAAAGTTAGGATAAAAAATTATGAGTGATCTAGCCACTACGCCGACTCCCCAAGGGGCCATTACTTGAATCACTCTACACCTCATCCTCTCCTTTTCACCACCTTACCCTTCCCTCCTATTTTCTTTCTCTCTGGTGGTAGAAATGAGTGGTAGATTGAAATAGATGAAGAAAGGAAAGGAAAGGAAATGGAAACAAGAATGAGGAAAAAAAGAAAAATGAAAGGCGTGGTATAAGAAAGGAGAGAGAGGTTTAATGAAGTAGCGACGGGTAGGAGAGGGAGAGAAAGAGGAAAGGGTATTTATTGAAAGAATTACCGTTTTGCAGCAGTGTTGCCAGATCTGGCTGGGTCCCAGTATTTTACCCCTGTCATTTATTGTACTTTATCACGATTATTTCCCGGTAGTTTGCCCAGGTTAGGTCACGGTAGTTTGCCCAGGTTAGGTCCCGGTAGTCTGATGAGGTCTAGGTTAGGTTAGGTCAGGTCAGGTAAGGTCAGGCTAATTTCAAAATGTTCCATTTGAATTTGTTCCATATCTTGGAAATGGGGCATTTGCGGAGGAAATGTCATAGAAGAAAATAGTCTTAGAAAGGTCTAAATAAGTGGGTAATGAAGGTAGAAAAAACGTACGCAATAACGGTAATTCATTCAATATTTACCGAGGAAAGTTAGTAGGGAATGAAGGAAGAAATATTCCCATATATATTTGAACATCTACCCTCCATCCGATCCAATAATAATGAGAGAGAGCGAGAGCGAGAGCGGTATGGGCACTATAATACCTAGACCGTGGGACAGAGAGAGTAGTCTCAGGTCACTACGTTTGACAGATCCCAGGTGCGACGGTGTCACATCTACATTTAGGTGCCGAGAGGGTGGAAAGGTAATTATGGCCGCGACTGTACAATTGACTAATAGTTGGATCAAAATTAAGGTACTGGACCAAAATATATTAAAGGAGAAGAATTGCCGGGAAACAATATTTTTAATTAATTAATAAATTTTATGCTAAACATATAATTTTCTGGAAAAATATACTAAAGCGGGTCACCCTGGGATCAGGTTAGGTTAGGTCTGCTATATTTACTGTGTTCTAACTTTTATGGCTTCTCAACTCACGTGACAGCTAGTACCTAAACCATTATTTAACAAGCATATGTCTGTTAATGCCTGACTTCCAGCCATTATGTATTACCATGATATTCCGTTATTTCATTCGTCAAGGAGGTCAGCAGGTTATGGGTACTTTTGTTTGTTTAGCTGGATTAGTATACGTAAAGGATTCGAAGTATGTGGTGATGATCGATGTATCTTTTAGGAGGGATGTTAAAGAAGACAAAGTTGGGGGTATGGCACAACTTTAATAGCGTATAATTATAGATTTGCATTTTAACTTCGATTGTCCTTCCTGTCATCCACTTTTTTAATATTCCGTAACAAATTATATATCGGCAGAAAAGTTCGATACGTCTGGGAGAAGGCCAAATGGAAATAAAAAATGGGTTACAGTACTCCAGCTGAATAATATTGAAAGTTTGATAGCTGCATGGACTTGTGTCGAGGAATATGACCCTTTAATTATCAAAGAAACTCCACAAAACTCAACATTTTAAGTGAAGGGTATGGTACACTCGATCAAAAAAGTATCTCGCATTTCCCTCGTGAAACATTCTGACACCTAAGACGATGGCTACTGAAAACGAGCTTGTTTATCATGAGCTGTAGCGATCATTTACAGAACCATCGGACCCCACCTGCGCGATACTTTTTTGAGCCAGTGTACACCGAGATTTGTTTATGTCAAGAATGTTAAGAAGGTAATCGACAATATAGGGACGGCAAGACTGGAAAGAAGAACAGAGAAATAATGGAGTATTGGTGTAGTCGCTATAGGAGACGGCGGGCTCAGGCAGAAACATAAGTAGGCCTAATGTTGTTTAAACTATTTGAGATTTGTTTATTGTTTAAGATTTTATTTCTGCTTTCGAGGGAGATTATGTAGGGGGGAGGGGAAAGGAGTAGAGATAGGAGGGGAAGACAGTAACGTGTGTGTGTTTTCTGGCATGGTTTAGACTTAGAGGAATCATGCAGTTTCATCCAAAGGTATATAATGATAATGATCTCTATATGGGGATATAGATCTTTGCGTCACATAATATTATCTGTTGTGTGGAGGTGACAAATATTCTTATCGTATCTAATCTGTATTGGATTAGTGAAATGTTTGGTGTATGAGTCTATGTCAATATTAACGAATAAACATTGTTGTGTATGATATTATAGCCTACAGTGGTGTAGAATAAAGGCAATTTTTATGTAATTTTATTTGCCTGGGTATGCTACGTGTGTGTGTGCCTGATACTCAACTCTAATACAAGTTCATATACTGTATATATCTGGCCACATAATAATATAGTAAACCAAATTACCAAAGTAACGAGCAAAAAGTTAATAGAAACAGAGAACAGCGAGATCAGCAACAGATCAGCCTGCAGTCACATGTCATATGGGTTCCTTCTCTCTCGCCCTCATGACTCATAATCACGATGTGTATACTGTTTAGGTAATTTTCGCTTACCTCGCCTCTATTTTGAAGGCTGAATATGATGGTATGTGATTAATTTTGAGGAATGGTAATAGATATGCAGGTGCACCAATGACCCAGACATTTTATGACAAATAAATTATTTTCCACGTTTAAACTTGGATGTCTGGGCTAATCATGCACCTCGCACAACAATTTGAAGCAGTAGTCTACCCGACATCGATCTTTACTACTACTCTCTTTCCAACATAACACGGCCCTACCGACAACAATATATAGCAATATTGCATCAAGTCACAAATCAATCATCCGAGAAAGAGAAAAGATAATATTCGGGTTTGAAATGTAATACACTTGGTGAATGGATACATCCCGTGACAGTGACGGGGAATTAGGGTGGGTCAGGTTTGGTCACGTCTCCTGTCCCTGTGAAAGTGGATACTAGATAAATATTGATCATTTATCTATAGTGGGTTACCACAAGCTACATGTGCTTTAATCAACATGTGCTTTAATTTACTTATATCTAGAATTCTTGAGCTCCCTGTGAGGAAGGGTAGAACATAACTTTGGCCTCATGGATGCGTTATTTCTGGAAAGCATCTTTTTATTTTATGAAATGGTTGAATATTGCAAGTACGACATCGACCCACTTAAGATAACATAGTTAGTTCGTCTTTATACATCTAAAGCAATTAATTAAATGAAGATAGTCCTACGGAGTGCGCATCTGGTATGTCATTTGTTTTGATCATCTCGTGAGTGACGTAAACAGCAGCAGTGATGCCAACTCAGGGGATTTTCCGTTAGATTGAGCTAATTTGCATATTATCTAGCGCAAAAGAAAAGTAAAAATTACAAGAGTAACTAGCGGATTATTAGAGTCAATCTAGTGGAAAAATTTAAGAGCTTTTACCTATAATTTAACAGATTTTTCGACTAACTTAGTGCCTTTAGAGACATTTTAGTTGGCAACACTGAGAAGCAGAGTGTCATGGCGAGGTTTGCAATGTTTTGGTGGCGAGTCAGCTGATTCCCCCATACACTCTTAAAGGCTCACTATCGGACACACAAACACCAGAATTAAGGGCTACGTGTGCTAAATGACGTAATAAATGTGCTAAATGACGTATAAATGTGCTAAATGACGTCAGATACAGAGGAAATAAGCCCAGTAGCGGCCAATACAACACCTGGGTCATCATCGTCAGTGGTGGTGGTGGAGGAAAGGATTCGTTCTCTCTCTACTACTACTACTGCGTCAGAAGTCTCCGAGGACTCTGCTAGTGCCCTGCTGCTGCCTGACGTGACCTTTGGGCCTGGCACCACCACCAATCACACAGGCATGGGGTCACCTCGGAGTAATAGAGAAAGTCAGCCTCTCTTGGGGGCCAGACACGACTTATTAGACGACTTCAACCTTTGGCCAGGTCGTGTCCACAGACGAATTTTATTTATTATATATACAGGGTTTTCATGAAATATTTATTTTATTGTTACCTTTATTACATTAAGAAGTGGGCTGAAAATACCTTAGAATCTGAACTATAATTGAACCCTTGACGCACGATAGATATTTTTATGTGATTTATTACGTTATTTAATTATACAGGGTTCTCATGGAATATTTACCGTAAAAATTGGGTTGAAAATACTTTAGATGGAGCTATATTACCTAAGATACTCAACTATAATTGAACCCTTGACACACGATATACTGTATTATATATTTTTATATGATTTTACTATATAGTTTTTGACAGGAATGAAAGGTATCATCCATATGAAAGCATAAATATTCTTTTATGATGACCCATGCAGGAAATAATGGAAGATTCATAAAAATAACCTTAGTAGGTCAAAACTTTACCTTTAAATAGCCCCAAATTATGCTAATCTTGCCTTACAAATGAGAGCATTGACTTTTAATACAGTAGGATCGGTATACAGTGAATAAAGGTATTTATCTATATTATTGCTGTTTTCTATTACGATGTTTTTACCCTATTTACCCACTAATTTATACCATCCTAAGACTATTTTCTTCTATGACATTTTCTTCGGAAATGCCACATATTCAAATGGGACATTTTATTTTACTTTTAATACCAACTTATTATGCTTCATGCTTTATTTCTTCTCTGCATTAACCCACAGTTTATTCTTATGGTCATCATCCTCTTTTTCACTGTACATATGTAAAATATTTCACAGACCAGTACATAATTGATATCTTTTCTTTACAGATGACCCCCACTTCACAGACTTGGTCAGGCAAGCTGAAACTTCTATAGAGAGTGGCATATACCCAGAAAGAATATACCAAGGATCCAGTGGCAGTTATTTTGTAAAAAATAGTAATGGAGTAAGTATAAAAACAGTTTACCATTGGGAGAATGTTGTTTTAGTTTTTTTATAGTTGTGTTGCTATTTTTTTTTTAATGTTCCGACCTTGGACATAGGCTTCATCAAGCCCGTTACCGTGGCCCAGGTCAACTGCTACACACACACACACACACACGTCACGACTTCCGAACTAGTACCCAGCCACAGAGGGAGGGAAGTGAGGGTAATTCCCAAATACTGCAGCTGTTATGGTACCAGCGAGGGTGTTTTACAACGTTCGGTGGCCTTATAGTTAGTGCCTCAAACTCAAATTGGAAGAGTAAATTTTCTCAGGCCCTCACCTGAGAGGAATTGATCTCCCGACCTATAGGTTACAAGTCCAGAACACTAACCACTCGGCCACCTCCCCTACAACAGGTACAGATGCTACAAAACATGAGGACTGCTACAGTTTAAGGGCTGTAAACAAGAACATATCGTCGGGTCCCGAGGCTCAGAATATGAAGCCCATACATTTTATATGGCTGTCGTACCCCGGGCATCGGGACCCGACGATGTGTTCTTGTCTAGTCTTGCGGGCCTCTCTCCCGCACTGACGGTCACTAAGTAAACAACACATTTGACGGCTAATAGCTTGTAAACCACTCACGCTATATAAATAAATGATACAGGATATTGAAGTACAAACTTTTAGCTGTCTCCTGATGTACTTGTAAAGACAAAAATGGACATCAGTAGGATGGATAGCCAGCTCAGAATTACCGCAACTCAAAATTCACTTTTACACATTATTTCCGTATCTAAGTACATTTTAATACTCAAATTTCGTTATAAAGCAAGTCAGAATCACATTTTTCAACACAACAATATGAAATATAATGTCACTGTCGTTTTTATGTACATATATGATAATTACAGGAAAAACAGGTCTGGAAATATGTCCTTCCAACCTCACTGCTAGTTCAACACTGGCAGGAGGTGGGTGGCTGGACTATGGCTACTCAATACCAGACCAAATTCTGTGTTGCCACCCGAGACAACCATGTTATGGGGCGTGCAATTTTAAAAACTGCTTTGATAAGAATTCTCGTCACCCGCGATCCTCCACACTTGTTGCTGGTGGCGAGAATTCTTGTTACCTGCTGTTAAAGATTAATGCTGTATAATATAGGCCTATATATAAAAATAAATAAAAAAATATTTAAAAAGTAGGAGGAATGATGAATAAAAAATAAATTAAAAAAAATGTAAAAGTAGGAAGAAAGGTGAATGAAAAAAAAAAATACATGAAATAAAAAAATATATAAAATAGTATATATGGTATATATATATATATTATGCATTTAAGATGTAAACTAGTGTAATTATATGTGTTACCATGCTTACAGAAAGTAGTTGCGGTGTACAAACCTAAGGACGAGGAACCATATGGGCGACTGAACCCCAAATGGACCAAGTGGCTTCACAAGGTGTGCTGCCCCTGTTGTTTTGGTCGGTCCTGCCTTGTCCCCAACCAAGGGTACTTATCCGAGGCTGGGGCATCCCTCGTCGACCAGAAGCTGCAGCTCAATGTTGTTCCTAAAACTAGAGTATGTGTCTTATTGTTACCGGTTTAATTTTGTATTTTTATATGTTCCGACACTTGACATAGGCTTCATCAAGCCCGTTACTGTGGCCCAGGTCAACTGCTACTCACACACACACACGTCACTACTTCTGAACTGGTACCCAGCCACAGAGGGAGGGAAGTGAGGGTAATTCCCAAATACTGCGGCTGTTATGGTACCAGCAAGGGTGTTTTATGATGTTCGGTGGCCTTATAGTTAGTGCCGCAAACTCAAATTGGAAGAGTAAATATTCTCAGGCCCTCACCTGAGAGGAATCGATCTCCCAACCTATAGGTTACGAGTCCAGAACACTAACCACTTGGCCACCTCCCCTACATCACTTAGAATATGGTAATCACTTAGCAGGATAATGTTATTCTTTTATACAGTAAAAGTCCCTTAATCCGAAGGTCTATGCCTTGGAATGCTCGCTCCCCGGGAACTTTTTGGGCCCACCAATTTTACCCATAATTACTGTATCCCCCGCCCCCCAAAAAAAAGAATGCGCCCAACTCCCGCCATTTTCCCGGCCAGTGTGTGTTTATGGTTCAGTGGAGCGTCGGTCCCTGCCTCGTGTGCAGTGTTGTGGGTGTCTACAGTATTCATCATGGCTCCTATTAAACCACCAAAGGAGCCCACTAACAAGTTGAGACCTCATAAGACATTAAATTACGAGTGTCAGCTGTGATCCTCCCACCACCCCCTCCGGACACTCATAAATTACGTGTGACAGCCAGTGGTGCCTGGTCTGATGCACAAAATTTACCCAACTTCAACAACAGAATTTCCCTTTTTTCTTCAATTAATCCCGGTTTACTCTTCTCTTGAACATTGACGGTCTTTCTTTTTGGTATTTCGTCTGGTAGAAATTTCCCTGTTTACTCTTGAACCATCTTTATATAATTTCCCTGTGTCGACTACAAAATTCCCTAAAACAGAGAAATTTCCCTGCACCTGGCAACACTGGTGACATCTGCGATCCTCCCACCACACCCTCCCTACCTCATAAATTACGTGTGACAGGGAAACCTGTATTTAAAAGTAATAAAAGTATTTTATACGTAACTTGGGGGGTATTTTTCGATAACACTGAATTTTCGCTAATTCTGAAGTCTCAAACCTCCCTGCCTTCCGGATTAAGGGACTTTTACTGTACTATATGCTGGATTATTTTTACTAGTGACAGTTAGTGAAATAGGAAAACAAGAAGCCTTATGGCAATGATATATTCTGATTTGTAATACTCTGTATAATACTGTCATAATAATTTTGTGTAAGTGAAATGTGTTGGGAGAATAACATATATATACGGTATACTTTTAATAGGCACTAATTATGTTCTATATTTCACATTTCAGGTAGTTAAATTAGCTAGTGAAACGTTCAATTATACTAGGATAGACCGCGAGAAGTCTCGAGCCAAGAAGATGGTGTCGGAAAGGTTCCCTAAGGTGGGTCGACACTTTCACAGGATTGGTCTACCACCCAAAGTTGGATCCTTTCAAGTCTTTGTTGAGGTGAGTTGATGAAGCTGCAGAAGTTAGGGAGTAATTCACTTTTGTTACATTGGAGTGCCTTGATTCCTCCAAAGTATGCCAGGAAACTGGACCAGATGGACAAAAATAATGGTGTTCTGTTGCTTGAAATAGTTTGGAGGATTCAGTTGCTCCAGATTTACCAACACAAAATTTCCCTCTTAAGTTATTACATATCATTCCTTTTCTTAATGCCTGTGTGGGCACAAGAAAAAATATATATATATAAAAAATGGAGAGGCTCCAAACCAACCATGGTTGCCAATATCTTGCCATTTTATCTCTTTTCATGCACAATAATAAACCTCTTTGGTCATAACTAGTGAACTTTCAGCTGTTGTTCTACTGTCTCCTATAAAACTTACTATCTTCCTTTTCTTTCTTTCCTTCTGGCAGCTTACAATAGTATATGTTGCTTTGCCATTAGTCCTCTTTTTTTTTAACTCCAGATGCCATGAATAAATATGCTTCAGTATTGATAATATTACAGGGGTACAAGGATGCTGACTACTGGATACGTAGGTTTGAAGCAGAGCCCCTGGGAGAAACAACAGGCAGGCAATTCCAGCTACAGTTTGAGCGTCTGGTTGTCCTGGATTACATCATCCGCAACACAGACCGAGGCAACGATAACTGGCTCATCAAGTATGACAAACCTGAGCTGACTGAGGATGGAGAAGGAGGAGAGGTGAGTGACTAGGTGAAATGGTGTGGCTGAGTGGTTAGTGTTCTGGACTCGTAACCTATAGGTTGGAAGATTGATTCCTCTCAGGTGAGGGCCTGAGAATATTTAATTTTCCGATTTGAGTTTGAGGCACTAACTATAAGGCCACCGAATGTTGTAAAACACCCTCACTGGTACCATAACAGCTGCAGTATTTGGGAATTACCCTCACTTCCCTCCCTCTGTGGCTGGGTACCAGTTCGGAAGTCGTGACGTATGTGTGTGTGTGTGTGTGAGTAGCAGTTGACCTGGGCCACAGTAACGGGCTTAATGAAGCCGATGTCCAGTGTCGGACATAAAAAAAAAACAAAATTACAATCCAAAATGAGAGAGAGAGAATTATGGTCAGGAATTCTCAGTAACTTCAGTGACAGGGGTTGGTGACTAAATAGGACTGTGTGTGTTTGTTTACACACCAGAAGCAGTATATAGGTCCTTTCTTTGCTGCTGATAGTCTTGCGAGGCTGAACATATGTTTTTTTATTATGAAAGAGTGGAAGAGATGTATATGGCTTCTGTATTTCCTTTTTCAATCGGCATTCAATATATGAGTTGTAGGTATTCACTTGCAGCTGGAAAAAAAACTACAACAATGATAGGAGATGATGGGTAATGATTTATCTTTTCTGACTAACTATTTGTCTTCCATTAACTTGGCAGGACTGGTCACTTGTAAAACCGCCAGAAGTGAGACTAGCAGCCATAGACAATGGTCTGGCCTTTCCCTTCAAGCATCCAGACTCTTGGCGAGCCTACCCTTACCACTGGGCATGGCTGCCCTGGGCAAAGATCCCCTTCAGTACAGAGACCAGGGAACTCGTACTTCCCCTCCTCTCTGACATGAATTTCGTCCAGGAACTCTGTGATGATATGTATAATCTATTTCAGGTATGCTATCACCTCTTGTTTTCTGAGCTTATGAAATTAATATTAAAGTAGTTTTTCATTACTAACAGGCTGAAAGGCTTGGCTGCCTTTCATATTTTTTTTTGGAATATAGTGTGTGATCTATTTCAGGTAAGGTATCATCAGCTCTTGTTTTCTGAGCTTGTGAAAATAATATTAAAGTAGTTTTTCATTAATGACTAACAGGCTGAAAGAGGCTTGCCTGCCTTTCATATTTTTGTTTGGAATATAGTGTGTAATGTGATGATGAATGGAAAGAAACTATAAATGGTTGAAGAACATAGAGACATACAGTAACAGTAGACAAGGGAGTCAATGGTTGGTATATTGAAAACATTATTAATTAAGAACAAAAAGGATTAAGTCTAGAGCATACTGGTTATCCCCATAGCTATCTAGCTTAAGGGGGTAATTCACTTTTGTTACATTGGAGTGCCTTGATCCCTCCAAAGTATGTCAGGAAACAGGACCAGATGAACAAAAATAATGGTGTTCTGTTGCTTGGAATAGTTTGGAGGATTCAGTTGCTCCAGATTTACCAACACAAAATTTCCCCCTTAACCATCATCTGACCTGCATATTACAGACAGATAGAGGGTTTGACCGTCACATCTTCGAGCGGCAGATGTCTGTGATGCGAGGGCAAATTCTCAACCTGACCCAGGCACTCAGAGATGGCAAGAGTCCTGTGCAGTTGGTCCAGATGCCTGCTGTTATTGTTGAGAGGTAGGAAGGTTGTTAAATGATTTGCCAATCTGGGAGTGAGTGTTTCTTTAAGATAGAACTGAGTTGAGCTGGGTAAAGGTGTCTGTCTATATTTTCAGTCTCATGCATATATTACTGGTATTATTGTAGGAAGGTGGCCGAGTGGTTAGTGTTCTTGACTCGTAACCTATAGGTCGGGAGATCGATTCCTCTCAGGTGAGGGCCTGAGAATATTTACTCTTCCAATTTGAGTTTGAGGCACTAACTATAAGGCCACCGAACGTCATAAAACACCCTCGCTGGTACCATAACAGCTGCAGTATTTGGGAATTACCCTCACTTCCCTCCCTCTGTGGCTGGGTACCAGTTTGGAAGTCGTGTGTGAGTAGCAGTTGACCTGGGACACAGCCTATGTCCAGTGTTGAAACAGTAATTATGGAGCAGCTTGGATATTAGATAGTGAAATAGTTCTGAGTACCCAAAGTTTATTAGGAATATCATGGTATGGGAAGTCTTGAAAAAAAGCTTTATAAATTTTGGTTTCAGAAAATCTTGGTTGTTGTTATAGTTTTCCTGTATAATAATTAATAGTTTTATGGATTCTCATCAGTGTGTGGTCATTTCAGGTCCAAGGGTCGAGTGGGTACCACGGCCAGGTTCAGGTCCTTCAGTGACACCTTCACCCAGTCATTCCAGGAAAAGAGTCCGTTCTTTTCGTGGTGCTAATGCAGGCTAATCAAGTTTTGATTTTGTTTACTCATTTTTTTGTTGTTATTATAATACAGTATATTATTATCCCTTTATTATTGGCATTATTAAGCAGTCTAGAGTTGTTTTTTCTTAGTTTACAGTACTTGGCAAGTAATATTATGCCTTCGGAATAACTCATTTGGCATTTACGTGAACCAGAACTGGGTATCCTCCTTGAGTAATAATTATGCAGTACATGCTGGTAGATTTATTTATTATGTAGAAATACTGAGTAAACATTACCTGTATATAAACACCTGGAGTTGGGTGGTGATCCTTGTGAAGTAATTTTATGGATTGCAGTTGAACAGTGTTATTGATGCCCTGCTCTATACTGTGAACTCCCCAGCATACATAGGGTGACCAAAGCAGTTGAGTCTCCATGTTTATTAATCCATATAGGTATCTTTGATTGTATATTTGTTCCTTCATTCCTTCTCTTATCTTACAACAACTCTCCATAGTTGATGGCTACAATAAGAGAGTCTATATATTTTCCATCAAGATTTGTAGCAATTCATATTTTGGCAACTGTACAGTTTGCTGCAGGAGTTTTTATTGTTACTCACTAGTTTACAAGCTTTGTTGATTATGTAAATGTCTTTTTTATCTGTCTTGGTATATAGTAATAGGCAGTTCCATATACCGTATTGTACCATGAAAAGCTTAAAAACATCTTTTCGTATCAGAACTTGTGCAGGAGATTTTTGAGCTGTCTTGACATATAAAAGGCAACAGTTCCATATACTGTACCATGGAAAACTCAAAACATCTTTCTTCGGATCAGAACTTGTGCAGGAGGAGATTTTTGGAAGACTTAATTTTTTTGTAAATGGCCGTACAGTCATCACCAAAAGTCCAGTTGCCTCTCTGGCTCTGTACGTTGGTTACCTCATGATATAATCAGACCATATACTTACCTCTTCTACCTGACTATGGTGTACCCTAGGATTTATACGCTTCAGATGGGATTTTTGCCCATTGCCAACAGCATAATTATTACTACCATCTGACTGACAGGAGTGGCAACAGCAGATCTTTTGGTGACACCTGTATGTTGTTTTTTAATAACTCAACCTCGGGACTGTAGGCTTGTCAGTAGCCCGTCACTCTTACGAGGCCAAGAGATTATTGGGTGTCACACTAGATGAGACAGTGGAGCTTGGTGGTGGTAATGTTGGTACCGTAGCTTCTCTTCTGCCCCACTAGATGACCACACCTTGTTTATACATGTCACTATATAGGAGTAAGTAAGTTGGACCAAGTACTGTCAACTAAGGAAGAGACTTCTGTGTATCTAGTATTTCTGGCAGGTTACAGGTAATAAAATCATGTCTGTGTACTGTCCCATTGTTAGCCAGTATGATGCTTTTTTTATGGAGTCAGTATTTTTCATATAATTAAATGTATAGAAAGAAAACATAATACTTACTAAAAGGTATTTCTGCTCTCACTATACAGTACCCTGCCTTTTTGTTTTTTTGTGTACAGCATATTAGAACCCTATAAGTTAGTAATCCATCATTCCCATAATTATAATTGATGAATTTAAAGAAAACATAAAATAAATATATTTTAAAATAAAATTTCTTTTGACTACTTGCAGCTTTGAAATTTACCGTGTCGGTCTAGGTGGATTATTTTATTGATCCAAAAGAATAAATCCTAGGCAACAGGAAGTTAGATTTAGCCAGGATTTCTAATCTATATCGTCGGAATTGCTGGTTAATCAAATTTCTACTGTTTCGGAAGTCAGTACAGTAGTAAGTTAACGGACTGGCATTTTCATTTTAGCCAGTTTATTGAAATTGTACTGTAAATGGTTTTGGGGCTACCTCGTATATTTTGTTATGGAATAAAAGTAATTGTTTGTGTGTGTGTGTGTGTACTGTATGTGTATGTGCTACTACTTGCTGTCATAAGTTGTCCATTCTCTTGCTGTTGGTGTTTATTTTGACACATTGAAATCTCGGCTTCACTGGTGCCTGGGAGTCGCTGTAAATAGTGTACAGTAAATAATAACAATGTGCATAATGCTATGAAAAAAGGCCATGAAGCCATAAAATATGTAGTGAATATTGAGACCACGTATGATGACAACAATGGAAAAGCAGTCGGTACCTTATGACGGTGCCACATTGTGTAAACAATGGTTTCTGTAATTATTACAAAAGATTATATCCTAATTGTTACATTAAATTAATAAAGAAGATGAACTGATAATAAACCCATCAATGTTGCAATGTGTGTGTGTGTGTATGCTTGTGTGTGAGTGCATGCATGTTAGGGCAATGTAGGTTTGAGCCCCTAAACATTTAAGAAATTTTCAGAAAGTCCATTTTATTTGTGCCTCCCACTTTCAATACTAATCAGTGTCAAGAATAATAATATACAGTAGACAGAGTAAGTACTATTTCAAAGGATAATATGATCAAAACTATGTAGTACTGTACTAAATTTTGCTTGTCACGATATTTACCAATACAGAGGAACATGAATAAGTACTCTTTAGTTACACTTAATGGATTTATTATTATTGTTCCTATACATTAATTTGCTTAATGAGATGGTCTACTTTTGGTACATTGAAGTGCCTTGATTCCTCCAAAGTATGCTAGAAAACAGGACCAGAAGAGCAAAAGTAATGGTGTTCTGTTGCTTGGAATAGTTTGGAGGAATCAGTAGCTCCAGGTTTACCAACACAAAATTTCCCCCTTAATTAAGTTATTATTGTTCCTATACATTAATTTACTTAAACTATGATTTCTCAGACTAAGTTCCCTACATAATATTATTGTCTTGCTTAGTACCCAAACAGCAGATAGAAATTTAATATTTTATATGACAAATAAAAAAAGGAAAGAATTTCTGTTCTCAGATACAGACACATCATCCATGACAAAATAGATGACATATATGTATGACCTTTGTAAAGCAGCGCCTCACACACACACACACCATACAGCATATCATAACATAACATTGATTAACCAGTACTGACCCACGTAAATAAGACAAAGACCACCAGAATATGTTTTACTAGAGGTCTGCCACAGTGAGGGTTGGTAGGTTCGAATGGATACCTCCTCTGGGCTCCATATCTCCGCTGAGGATGTCCAATGACCAACCAAAATAGAACTGTAGCAAGAGGAGTGTGATAGACACATCCATTGTTTTGATTGTCTCTCTTAACATGAAACCTCTATAAACATTGTGACATCAGTTCAGGATCATATTTAAAGGTACACTCTGAGTGATACATAATTTCTAACCAGGAGGTTGACGAGTTCCTCATCCTCTTTCTTCCATACCTGATTTTCATATAAAAACCTATATTGGTGACCACTTTAATGGTCAATATATATGGAAAATTGTATGCATTTCCAGATCTATAGCTTAACATATGAATTAAATGTATGGCCTGTGTCTGGCCATGACTTGGTGTAATACTCCCTGGTCAGTAATTATGTATTACAAGTGTACACATCTCCTTCACTATTAATTAATCTAGGATGGTTGTTGTGTTACATAAATGAGTGTTGCTGTGATTTGCCTGTTATGTTCATGTAACTTTTTTTTTTGTTATTGTGCTATTATATTATATGCTCTACAGTCTACACAATTGGTGGTGGTGTTAAAATGAAGAAAAAAAAGCACTGCATTTCCTCTTCAGAATTAAGTTTAAATTTAGGTTTATGCCACTTTTTCTTATACTGTACATAGTCCTACTGTGTCTGGTGGAATTTGGTTCATAATAAAACTTTAGCAGATAACCTGGCTCAACTTATGCTTTCTGGCTTGAAACAGAAAGTGATGGCTGTATACAGTATATAGAGATGCATCAATACACCTTTCTTTATATTGGTTAATAATACAGGAAGAGGCAGTACCATCTTCAGTGTGTATAATACCACAGTTAAGGTCATACATTTTTTTGACATCGAGAAAAGCTACTTTAATTTCTGGTACAGTATGTCATAATATTGGGCCAGATAGACATGTCATGTCATGTACTTGTTTTGAATGAATTATTTTAAGAATATATTTGTAGCTGAGAGAGTCCTAAGTGCTTTACACTTCATTCATGCATTAAACACCTGTAGTAAAGATACCCATAAACCTTCATTATACAGTACATGGACTGTGGTTCTCAAATGTTCTCTATATATAATTAAAATGTGTATAAAGAATTCATCAAATTAAATAAGCCATAACAAGTGATAAACCAGTAATACTTACTTATAAAAGGTTATTTATTGCATATTATCAAGAAATGTCAGCACAGTACTGTATGTAAAAAAAAAATTCATCCATTGTAGATTGCGAGAGGTATTGTTTATTCAAATTGGAAAAGTGAAATATGCAATTAACTTAAAATGAAGGGTTTCTTTACCATTATATCAAAGAGCCTCTGTCCTTCCATTCTAGTTCCCTTAAGGTGGTAATACTTTTTTGTTACATTGGAGTGTCTTCATTCCTCCAAAGTATGCTAGGAAACAGAACCAGAGAGCGAAAATAATGGTGTTCTGTTGCTTGGAATAGCTTGGAGGATTCAGTTGCTCCAGATTAACCAACACAAAACTTCCTCCTTAAGGGACTCTGTGATGTAGTCAGAGAATTGGAGGTAAATGAGTCATTCAAATATTGCCACGAAACACACACCTACATGGAAGAAGTGTGTTTTGAGGCATAATCAGGAGGGATCAGAAGCCTCCAATTCCCATACACAATCACAGGGTCCTCCATCAGATTGCAGCTCAGGATACACAGGCCTCACGCTCAGATGCAGTTTGCTCTTGTCGTAGATGTAGATAATACTCTCAATTTTCTCTTAACAGTATGATCCCATTTTTTTCCCCTTTGGTACAACTTTCAAACCTTTATCACTTTTCTAGTCTTGTTTATTGATGTCAGCAGAAATTCGTCCCATTCAGCTCAAGTGAGAGGAGCCTGGAGATCTGGTAACACTGTATGAGAGTTGAAAAGTATGATTTAAATGACTAATGATCTTCAGTATTATGCATTTAATCTATATTTGTCAACTTTCATAGTGTGTTAGCAGATTACCAGGCTCCTCTCACTACAGCTGAATAGGGCGAATTTATGCTGACGACTGTACATATATAAAACCTTTCATTATCAATATGCCAGATAAAAGTGTAATACAGTAATAGTATCCAGGCTGAATCATTTGCTTGAATATCCTGCCAGCAACTCATTTGTAGTAAAGTGGGAAAAAATGCAACCTACATTCAGGTAGGCCTACATTATTAGTACTGTACCTAAGTGACAACATATTTTTTGCCTCCAAATTGTGCCAAGAAATAGACTACTAGCTCAGTGTGTGGAACAGTTTGGAGTATGGTACTGTAGTTATATAATGGCCACTGGATTGCCAACAACATTGTAAGCCCTTAAACTGATACAGTACAGTTCATATAATTATTAGAGAAAAACAAGTTTTACAAAGCAAGTAAGTGTACAAGTATAATTTAGAGAAATTGAATTCCAGTATGTACGCAGTCTGGATATGAATACTAAAGCCCAAATTATATTTAGATGAGTCATTGCCTTATGGATTTTAAAATGGAATTTTAGACACCTGTCCCTATATGGAGTAGGACTAACGTGTGGGATGGCTCAACCTACAGGATGGAGATTAAGTCCTTTTCATTCATCAACTCACCTTCCTCTTACTGATTCACTGCAGCCTCTCGTTGTATGCTGCAAAGTTGTATGACTCTTTTTACATGGCTAGTACTGTATATTAAACAATGCCTTTCAGAACTCTTGACTGCATGCCTTCTTCCCACAGCACCCACCCACCCACCAACTCTATTTCAAACCTTTTCTATCCAACTTCCTAATGCAAAAGGTAATCTGTACTTGAATTGTTTCATGTGGTAACAGGTGGTACACAGTTGATCAACTCTCAACCTATTATCCATCTTCTCCTCATACTGTACTATGATATGTTTTATACTTTGGTAAACACAATGTGTCCTCTTAGCATCTCAAACTAAATTAGACATGTTAATGATATCCTGAGCTCTTTATTTATATATTTACAGGTGAGGATCTCTAGTTGGTATCTTTCCCATGGTCCTTGTCTTATGTGATACAATAAAGTAAAATACTGCTGTCTAAAAGACAGCCTTTTCCCTTCATTGATTTCTAATACTGTACAATATATTTTAGAAATCAAGTAGGTTTGAGAAGGGCCTTTTAAAATATTCAGTAGTGAAATATTGCGATAAGTGCTTCTCAGTATGGTGTTTATTTTTTCCAATCTGTGTCAGTTTAGTGTTTGGGCAGTGAGTGAAACTTTTTATGTACTGTTTTCTTATTCTGGGATAGAGGCCAGGCTCCCAAATTATAATTACTGGGAAAATTGATGGGGATAAATATAGTGGCATTCCTAGTTACTATTTTGTAAAACTGTGTGTGTATCACAATAGGTAGACCAAAGTATCATTCTGTGGGTGGGTGTACAGTACAGTATTCCAAGTCCCTGAGTTTTGTCAAGGAATACAATCTCTGTGATAATTTCAGTAACATGAAGCCACAACTCTATGAAATGTGGAATAACCAGAATATCTATCTATAGCTTTTATTCATTATTTGCTTCAAATTATAATATAATAGGAGGAGCTTATATTAACAACATATAGCAACTGTCTGTATCTTTTACATGTTAAGGACCAGATACCATTCTGCATTTAACATCAAGAGGTAAAATAATGTTGGAAATTATGGCTCCTCCTCAAATGGCTATTTCATATACATATTATATTTTAACTAATCTATATTGTTAATAATTCCTGGAAATGTATAAGTGTCAGTTAATGAGACCAAAAGCAGGTACTACAGTAGTTAGCGTAGATACAAAGCTGCAGTATATTTTTCAACTTGATTACAGAAGAAAAATGAGTAATTTGGAATGAATGCTTTGGTTAATGTATGAATGTTTAATTAATTCCAGTTATGAGATTGTGTAAAGAGATACTTTTGGCAACTGTTTTTTTTCTTCACATTTAGGGTACACATTAATAAATATTAAAAAAAATTCTCATGACTTTTAACCCTTGTAAAACAGAACTGTTCAAAGGAGCTTTGTTTTGTTGCTTAGATTCATGAGAATGTAAAATTATATACTACCACGTAACTAAATTCAAAGGTCATAAACAGGACTTTATAAAAAATAACTATATTGTTAAAACAGATTTATTGGATGTTTAAAGGTCATTAATCACAAGGCTATTAACAATGATTCAGTATGTCTGGAAATATCCTGTTGCTGTAGAATTAGGCTGCAATACAATATTGTCATTAGGAGAGTATAAATATTGCAACATCATACAGAATAAAATGAAATAATAGTAGTAAAAGAATTCAAGTAATTGGGAACAATGTAGTGAAAAAAATGGGAGCATAGAAAGAGGGGGAGAGTGTAATGTGTGATATAGATAAGTTATTCAATCACGGTGGATTTCATGAAGAGGTGGAAGGTGTATTTATCTAGAGTTCTGATTTTGTAGCAGTGTTGCCAGATCCGGCTAGGTCCCAGTATTTTGCCAGTCAGATCCTCTGCAGGTTGGTACTGTACCACGGTTACTTCCCGGTAGTTTGCCCAGGTTAGGTCCCGGTAGTCTGCTGTGGTTTAGGTTAGGTTAGGTTAGGTCATGCTCTATCTTGGAAATGGGGCATTTCCGAAGAAAATGCCATTATATTGTCTTTCACAACTATTTGTATGGACCATAAGTATGTAAATACACAAGGATATGTATGTTCCCTTTTCCATCATATATTTGATCCCTACAAATAACTTTGGACATTAATATACTTAACATTCCATCAAAAGTTGTAGCAATTCATATTTTGGCAACTGTACATATGACAGGTCCCTTCAGGAGACTACAGTAACAGTATCCTCCAAAAGTACCTAAAGAAAACACCAATAACCCCCGGCCCTCCCCCCTCCTGCCAAATATATGACGTCATATCTTGTGCAATGCTCTCATTTCTAAGGTAATTACCCCAGATTAGCGTAATTTGGGGCTATTTACGGTAAAGTTTGGACCATCTAAGGAAATTTGTATGAATCCTTCCTTTCGTTATTTCCTGGGTCGTCGTCGTAAAAGAAAATTTATACTTTCATATGAATGATACCTTTTCATTCCTGTCACAAACTTTATAGTTAAATCACATAATATATATTGTGTAATTGAATATCTACGGTATTTTGCTCCATCTAAGGTATTTTCAACCCACTTTTTAAGGTAAATATTCCATGAGGCCCCCGATTCGTGTGACGTAGCCAATGCTCTCATTTTTAAAGTAATTACCCTAGTTTAGCGTAATTTGAGGCTATTGAAGGTACAATTTTGACAATCTAAGGTAATTTTCATGAATCCTTCCGTTATTTCATGGGTCGTCGTAAAAGAAAAATTGATTGCTGTCAAAAACTATTATTATTACATAAATGAATCTTGTGTCAAGGGTTCAGTTTATGTTGATATGGTCACCTACTTCAGTATATAAGGTAATTTGGTTCCATCTAAGGTATATTTCAACCCACTTTTTAAGGTAATAAAACAAATATTCATCTTAAAAATAAAATGTATGCTTTCATATGGATGATACTTTTCATTCCTGTAAAAAAAAACTCGTAAAATCACATAAAAACATGTATTATAAGTTGAATATCTAAGGTAATATAACTCCATCTAAGGTATTTTCCAACCCCCTTTTTAAGGTAAATACTCCATATATTATTAGTTGAGTATCTAAGGTAATATAACTCCATCATCTAAGGTATTTTCAAACCCCCTATTTTAAGGTAAATACTCCATGAGAATCCTGAAATTCCCTGGATCCTGATATAACTCCATCTAAGGTATTTTCCAACCCCCTATTTTAAGGTAAATACTCCATGAGAATCCTGAAATTCCCTGGATCCTGATATAACTCCATCTAAGGTATTTTCCAACCCCCGTTTCTAAGGTAAATACTCCATGAGAACCCTGGAATTCCTTAAATCCAGTGACGTAGTTCTCAAAACAGACCGATTGCGCGGGAAAACGAACCCTCCCGAGAATCAATAATTTCAAGTGGATCCCAACTTGGATAAATGCCCCATGTGACGCGCCTCGATCGGTAAATTAGCCCTGATTTGGGAAAGGCAGTGATTTATGGCTGGGAAGGCAGTGAAAAGTATATAAAATAAAGCCTAATAATATAATAATAATAGAAAAATAGGAGTGTTGTTGTTGTTATTATGGTGAATGGATGGCCGTGTGTGTGTGTATTGGTTTGCATTATTATTTTGACCAATTTATGGCCGGGGAGTGAGTGAAAAGCATATAAAATAAAAGGCTATTGAAATAATAATAATAACAGAAAAATATGAGTGTTGTTATGGTGAATGGATGGCCGTGTGTGTGTGTGTGTGTGTATTATTTATTTGGATTATTTTTTTTACCAATTTATGGCCGGGGAGTGAGTGAAAAGGATATAAAATAAGAACTAATGAAATAGTAATAATATAATAAGAGTGTGTTGTTGTGGCCGTGTGTGTGTGTGTTTTACCCACTACCTATATTATTATTATTATTATACGTTTTATATTATTTTTTTATTCCTGTGTGTTTTTTTATCACTGTTGGCATATATTGAATAGATTGGGTGGTGTTGTGTGTGTACAATTTGTGTTTGTGTGTTTTTTTGTGTGTGTGTGTGTATGTGTGTGTGTGTTGAAGTGACAGGATGTTAGTACTGATAATTTGTCTCATTCAGTGTCTTAGATTAACACTCACTCTCTTAGCATTATATTACGGTTTTTTTATTTTTACAACTTGATACTCTAGAAAAATAATTATGTTAGTTATACTATAGTAAAAAAAAGTTAACTGTGCAGTGTATGTATATATATATGTATGTATATGTATATATGTGTATGTTTGTGTACAAAAAGACCCATATGTGAAATTGTGTTGTGATTACATAAAAATAAGCACACGTGATAAATTGAATTAAATGGAATCAAACTAAGGGCCATATTCAAGAACATTCATGGAGTATACGAAGCCATGGTACTGGTACGATGGCTTCGTGGTTTGTCCATGGAGCCGTCGTATACACCACAAATGTTGTTATTGAATACGGCCCTAAGACTGAAACAAGACATACCGGTACTGTATAACATTATACTGTGTGTTCTGTCCACTATTGTCATCACTAATTGTCACCTCTATGTCAATGTGGACGGAGAGTTTTTAAATTGGCCGAGTGGTTAGTGTTCTGGACTAGTAACCTATAGGTCGGGAGATCGATTCCTCTCAGGTGAGGGCCTGAGAATATTTACTCTTCCAATTTGAGTTTGAGGCACTAACTATAAGGCCACCGAACGTCGTAAAACACCCTCGCTGGTACCATAACAGCTGCAGTATTTGGGAATTACCCTCACTTCCCTCCCTCTGTGGCTGGGTACCAGTTCGGAAGTCGTGACATGTGTGTGTGTGTGTGAATAGCAGTTGACCTGGGCCTATGTCCAGTGTCAGAACAAATTTAAAAAAAAATGTCAACACAAGTCACGTATACTATATGTCAACAAAAACTTTTAAATTGTCACCTGTGTGTGTATATGTCAATGAAGAGTTCTAGATTTTTTTTTTTTTTTTTTTTTTTTTTTTTTTTTAAATACGTTCCGACACTGGACATAGGTTTTTATCAAGCCCATTACCATGGCCCAGGTCAACTGCTACTCACACACACACACAGTCACAATTTGTTGTCATCTACAGTGTAAACGCAGGGTTCTTAAATAATTTACGAGGACAATATTTCCCCCCCCATGGTACAGCCTGATGGGTGACCACGATGGTGAGGCCGGTCCACTCCAAACGCAAGCTCTTCATTGCCAACAAGGAACAGAAGGAGAATGAACACGGTAAGTAGCCTAATCAAGTGTTACAATAATTAGCAAGATGGAATATACAGTAGTATGTAGTTTAAATATGCATGACACAATATTGGGTGTACAGTACAGTAGTTCAATTATTAGCAAGACAGAATGTAGGGTGTAGTTTAATTAGCAAGACAGAATGTAAGGTTTTGTTGTTGTTGAAGTTCAGGGTGTCTGGCCGAACAGCCCCGAGCTCCTGAGGAAGGTCACGGCCTGAACTGGGCTTTCCCACAGTACCCTCAGAGAGTGTATGTTGTGTTGTTGGTGAGTGTGGTTGTGTGTATTGCAGTCTTCAATAATGTGTTTAATAGAATGAGGTGCTGTGTTGCATCCCACTACAATGGCTCCATCCAGTTTCTTGTGATATGTCAGAAGGGCCGGGTGGTGGCCACACCACAGCCTGGCCAGGTGGACTCTGTCCTCACGGGGAAGGGATGATTCAGATGGGTGGATGTCAGGAGGTGGTGCATGCAGCTGGGTGTTGTTTTTTAGTGTTTGGATGGACTGATGGGTGATTCGAGTATGGATATTCAGATGGGTGGATGTCAGGAGGTGGTGCATGCAGCTGGGTGTTGTTTTTTAGTGTTGGGATGGACTGATGAGTGATTTGAGTATGGATGTGTTTCTGGAGATTGGTTTGGGGTGGGCAAGGTGTAAGAGATGATAGTATTTGTGTATGGTATCGTGTACTGGGTGTTGTTTTGATGTTCCTTGGCATGTGTGAGTGTGTTACCATGTAGTGTAGTGGGTGGTGTGGGTTTGTGGAGGCTGCAGCAAGTGTTTGTGTGCCTCTCATGTCAAGGTGGTAATTGATTTTGAGGACTTTGGTTTCATGGTGTAAGTGGTCTGTAGGTGTGGTAGCTGTGCAGCCTGTGATTATCTTTAGGGCTCTATTCTGTATGGTGTGAAGGGTGTTAAGATGTGTGTCAGTAAGGTTGGTGGTCTGTAGGTGTGGTAGCTGTGCAGGCTGTCATTATCCTTAGGGCTTTATTCTGTATGGGTGTGAAGGGTGTTAAGATGTGTGTCAGTAAGGTTGGTGGTCTGTAGGCATGGTAGCTGTGCAGCCTGTCATTATCTTTAGGGCTCCACTCTGTATGGCTTGAAGAGTGTTGAGGTGAGTCTCGGTGAGGTTTGAGGCCCAGGCAGGACTTGCATAATCCATCACTGATCGGATATATTGTTTCTAAACTTTATGTAGGATATCCTAACTAGCAAAGACAGGATTTATGTAAGCATGAAAGAATGTCGGGAGTAGTAGTATAATTAAGATAGAATGTAGGGTGTAGTATAATAAGCAAGACAGAATGTACAGTATGTAGGGTGTACTGTAGTATAATTAGCAGGACAGAATATAAGGTGTATAATTAGCAGGACAGAATGTAGAGTGTAGTTTCTGTATTATATATATATTAGCTATGCAGCACTTTGATAAACACTAGATTATGTAAACTCATATATATTGTATTTCTCTTTACAACAACAACAGCAGCAGCTGATGGAGAACTAACAGAAAATTTAATATAACAGATAATTTTATATATTAGCTATGCAATACTTTGATAAACACTAGATTATGTAAACTCATGTGTATCTCGTATTTCTCTTTACAACAACAACAACAACAGCAGCTGATGGAGAACTAAGGGTGCGAGGCCCAGTGGAGCCCCTGGGTTTGACAGACACCACCAATAACATCAACATTGGCAGTCAGAAGCAGGGCGGGGCAGCCACCAGCAGTGGGGGGGTGGGCGGCGGCAAAGCCATGATGGTGGGGTGGGCGGAAGATGTTACCACACCCCACCACCATCACCACCACCAAACCCCGAGCCGCCCAGTCATGCCCATGTCAGAACGACAGCAAATTGCACTACTCATGCAAATGTCTTCACCCTCACCTCCAGGTCTGTTTGTGTGTGTGTTTTCCTCATCCATAACTAAAGATTTCTAAGATGATGATGTCAGTACAGTAGGCCCTGGATGTAAGGTGAATTAATTAAGGGAAGGTGGCCAAGTGGTTAGTGTTCTGGACTCGTAACCTATAGGTCGGGAGAACAATTCCTCTCAGGTGAGGACCTGAGAATATTTACTCTTCCAATTTGAGTTTGAGGCACTAACTATAAGGCCACCGAACGTTGTAAACCACCCTCACTGGTACCATAACAGCTGCAGTATTTGGGAATTACCCTCACTTCCCTCCCTCTTTGGCTGGGTACCAGTTCAGAAGTAGTGACGTGTGTGTGTGTGTGTGAGTAGCAGTTGACCTGGGCCAGGGTAACGGGCTTGATGAAGCCTATGTCCAGTGTCGGAACATATTATAAAAAAAAAAAAGCACTATCCTTTTAATACTGGAAAAGGCTTTTTGTCTCTATTTGTATTGCAAAATAATACAAATTGAGTGACAGAGAACCATTTCCTTGAAGAAGCTTAATAATACTGTAATACCACCCAGAAAATTTGAAATAACTAGGTAGGTATGATGAGGGCCAAACTGTACAGTTGCCAAAGTATGAATTGCGACAAATCTTGATGGAACATTAACTGTAGTAACATCCACAGCTATTAGTAGAGACCATAAGCATGTAATACAAAAGGATATGTACATTTCCTTCTGTATTACATATACTTATGATCCCTGCAAACAAATGTGGACATTAATATAGGTATTTAACTTTACAGAAAAAGGTTGTCACAATTCATATTTTGGCAACTGTACATGTATGTTTGTTGAACCTGTAAATGTTAGTACAGTATACACTTGAAAATTTGAAATAACTATGTATGATCAGGGCCAAACTGTACGTACATGTGTGTTTCTTGAAACTGTTAATGTTGACACTGTATATATGCACTTGTCTATTCCCCTTCCTTCCCTCAGACAAGGCAGAAGTGAACCGATCTAGCAGCCCCCGGACCCCCAGTACCCCGAGCTTTGGCCGTGGCGTCAACAAACGCAATGAGCGCGGAGAGACACCCCTCCACGTGGCCGCCATCAAGGGTGACACTGATCGCATATCTCAACTCATCTCACAGGGAGCTGATGTCAATGCTACAGACTATGCAGGTGAGGGAAGTCTCTGTTCATCCTTGCACTTGTACAGTATCTATTATAGTACAGTTTAGTAGGGGAGATGGTCAAGTGGTTAGTGTTTGTTCTGGACTCATAACCTATAGATATGTGACTGTATGTACTGTACTACTCTTGCCTTTTGGTACTGTTTAGTAGGGGAGGTGGCCGAGTGGTTAGTGTTCTGGACTCGTAACCTATAGGTCGAGAGATCAATTCCTCTCAGGTGAGGGCCTGAGAATATTTACTCTTCCAATTTAAGTTTGAGGCACTAACTATAAGGCCACCGAACGTCATATAACGCCCTCGCTGGTACCATAACAGTTGCAGTATTTGGGAATTACCCTCACTTCCCTCCCTCTGTGGCTGGGTACCAGTTCAGAAGTCGTGATGTGTGTGTGTGTGTGTGTGAGTAGCAGATGACCTGGCCATGGTAACGGGCTTGATGAAGCCTATGTCCAGTGTCGGAACATATATATATAAAAAAAAAAAAAGATTATGTTGTTAGATTTTCTTCTGCATTGTGTATCTGAAATTGTCAGATAAATGGATCAAATGTCAAGTGTAAGCATCCTTTGAATAAGTTCAATGTAACATTAAAACTACTGTATATACTGTACACTCTAAGAAGATACTGCCTAGTCTTACCTCAAAACAGGCCATATGAAAGCATTTTTTGTGTAGACCTCTTCCCAGGTAAGTTTGTCATGATGATTTATGAATTAGGATAAAAATACAGTTTATATGGTTTCAGGAACAGGTAGACATGACTGGTGCATGCTCTCATAAACATTCTTGCTTTGTTGTAAACAGTATCTCTTATTGTTGATATGGTTTGTGGCTTTGGATTTGAATAATTGTGTTATTAATCTGCTTGCTTCACTATTGCTTACTAGTAAAATGGGTTAAAATGCCTTAGTAAATTTAGTCTTGCTCCTAGCCATATCTTGCCTGGGTACAAGGCTCTGAGATATTCAGAAAGTTTTTCCCATGTAATCCTACCACCTGGTAAAAGGGGATTTTCTCCCATCCCATAAGGGGATAGATAGTACAGTGTTTGAAAAATGAACTACAAGGATATTATGGAAGTACAAATTGGAGTAATGCAGAAGAGTGGTTAACTGGTTAAAAAAAACTGATTGGTGACAGTAAGGGTCGATTCTACTGTCGTTCGTAGTGGTTTGTAAGCACGCAAACGAAAGAATCTTAGCCGTGTAAATGACTTATGGATGAATTATTTAATCAATTTGGTGAGTAAATTATGCAGTGATCATAATTATATATCTGTTTGAGAGATATTGTGAATAAGGATATTCAGCTTTTGGAAAATAATGAAGCCTTACAAGTGTGGTTGGTTAGGTACCGGTAACTAACAAACGAATACGACTGGAATCAACAGTAAGTATAAACTACAATTTCAAGGAAGAGATTATCAGTCATAGCTGGTAAGGGTTATGACATTTTGTGATATAGCATGTGATGTAGCATGGGAACAGTTCTGTGTAAACATGGAAGTATGGAAGGAGAAATTAGGGATAGAGCAATGAGGGGTAGACAGGTCATAGGATCACTGGGGAGGATTATGAAGGGTAGAAGTGTGAGTATGAAAGTGAAAAGAGGACTACGAAATATTATAATCCTGCCAACACTGACATATGATTCAGAGACATGGACATGGAGTAGGGCTCATCAGTCTAGAATAGGTGCAGTAGAAATGAGTTATCTGAGAGGAGCATGTGGACTTACTATTATGCCGCCCATGAGCGGCCCTCTGCGGGACCCTAAAACTTGAAAACTTGGATGGAGAGAGTTATAAAGGCACGGTCACACGAGTAATTTTGTCGTCAATTTTTTACCTGCAATATCAACTCGGTTAAATTTTGGCTGAAATTGACGAGATGTCAGCAATTTTCACAACACGATCCTGCTCGTCAAGTGTTGATGATATCGAGAACAAATATGGCCGCTGATGATCCATCTGTAATGTTATTAAGCCTAGAAAATTATATTAAAATACATGTGTGCTGTTGAAATGACAAAAATGGACCAAAATGATGCAGCAGAAAGTGGCTGTGGAAGTCCCTCGTGGCGGGAAAACAAATAAAGTTCATCAATGATGACGACATATTTACCCCCTCAGATCCTACTGCTGTATTGTTCTCATCGTTACTGTTATGACAAATAACAACAAAGTACTGTGAACCCAGACCTCTGATACCTCTTTGTTCCAACACGGTGAAAAGGCTACAAATAAAGAAACTAACCTAAATAGAGTAAAAAGTTAGAAGGTACTGTGCTAGCCGACGGGAGAGAGAGGTGGTGTTGGTCTTCCCGCTAACACTGTGTTTGTTCTTCCGTCATAGCTCTGCCTTGGTCGTTATTCTTAATTTCTTTAGTTACTTCTTGAGGCTATTGCAGGCTTTAGATTTGCAAATTGTATTGAATCTTGTTAAAAAATAATCAAAATTACAAAAAAATAACATGCTTTAACTTTGCTTAATTTATATTTACGGTGTATCTTGACCTAAAATGAATGGATTCAAACAATACAGCACCTCCGTAGCCTAATGAACAACCAGCCGTATTTTCCCAACTATACACAGTTTTCGCTTGTCATTTGGCAATTATATAATAATATTTGTTATATTAAAAACATAATAACGTGTCAGATACTTTATATAAGGCATAATAGATCAAAACATCTGAGATATAAGAAGTTTGGAGACGTCGCTTTAGGAGCCAGTATTACAGGGTGTATCGCGACGTATAGTATTAACTTACACCAGAGATATAAAATATAATTTTGCTTATATTTTGTTGTATAAAGTATGCTGTGTGTGATCTCAGTAAAGTACAATGAATACTGATAAAAACTATTTTAACTTGTGTTGTCAAATGGCGGTGAGCATCGGAGGGAGTGGTAGCCTAATATGTTTTCGGACCATTTCATCTTAATAAGTTTTATCACTATTGCAATATTTATGTGATGTTCTACAGTTTAACGTACATTGAATCATATTTTCAATGCAGAGGAATAATACCAGGCCTGTATAATAAGAAAATCCGTGAAATGTAGGGAAATGCTAAGACTTGCAATTTACCTAACCTCCAAAAGATATTAATCATATTTCGTCGAATATTATTTATAGGGGCCTGGTATTATCCCTCTGCATTGAAAATAAGATTCAATGTACGTTATAGAACATCACATAAATATTGCAATCATTATAAAACTTATTAAGATGAAATAAATAAGGCCTCTTTGGTCCGAAAACATGTTAGGCTACCACTCCCTCCGATGCTCACCACCGAATTGCCGAAATATGCTCAAATCTCGATTAGCTCGTGTGACCAGACACAGTTAAAATTGCAGATGAATAATAAAATTGCAGGTGAATAATTGACGAAAAATTGGCTCGTGTGACCGCGCCTTAATGAGAGTGTGTATGAGAGGTGTGGTATGAGTGAGAAGGTAATTGGTATTGAGTGTGTGTTTGTGTATGAGAGGTGTGGTATGAGTGAGAAGGTAATTGGTATTGAGTGTGTGTGTGTGTATGAGAGGTGTGGTATGAGTGAGAAGGTAATTGGTATTGAGTGTGTGTGTGTGTGTATGAGAGGTGTGGTATGTGACGGTGATGTGAGAATGATAGATAATGTAATTTATAATATGACAATTACAACTTACCTTGCCCGGTTAATTTATGATCTTCGTTGGTTGGCTGCAGCGAAGAAAGTACTCAGGGTTAACTCCCCGTTTTAGGCCTCAATCACCACGCACATAATAATTTTTTTTATGTTAAGGGGGTTCTTCCCGATATATGTGTATTTATATAGGTAACAAATCTACTGGTGCATTCAAACAACCAATTGCAAATTTCTATATTTATTCAACTCCAGTATTTTTAGCCAACATGAATAATTAAATTTCACACACACACACACGCTCACACTCACGCAGCGCTAACTAGCTACTCGCTCTCGTATACGTGACGATAGACTAGCTTACGTTAACACTGTAGTAATTCTATCAATGCTATGCAAGTTGGAATATTTTCTAATGTCTCACACTTTAGAGTCTCACAACACACTCGTAATTTTCTTCAAAGATCCAGCTCCCCTCACCTTAATTCAATTACTGAACCAGCGTCAATGCAACTAGTCAGTATACAACTGTAAAGCCTTGTGAAATCGTGTAATATACAACGAATTCGGCGTCTACGTGATCACTAGGCAAGGGCAGCTGACGATACGAGTGTGTTCCTTCCTTCAAGTGTGTCTTGTCCCAACTGACCCCTATTCTTCCTCCTTAACTGGTTCAAAATTTCTCTGACTCCTCCTCCTATCTTTGTTCGTTTTTCCTAACTGGCTACGATTTACATTGTACCCACTTATTCCTTAGTTATACATGCAATTGCAATTTACCTATGGCGTGCTAATAATTCCCGATAATTCCCCTCCACTTCACGATCATTTGCAATACCATAAGTTACCCTGGTAGCATAATTTATTATTACAAAATGTAATTTACGTACGAACACCTATAAGACAAGATGTGCAAATTCAGTTGAAACATGACCCTTTTTCCCTTTTTCTACCTGGTCTATTTTTGCTACTACCTGCGGATTAACTAGCTGCACCCACAACTTAACCCCTCTCCTCCATCCTTTGTCTCATGAATGGAATATTCCAGAACATTCCCAGTATGGAATTTTCCAACTCTCTGTAATTCAAATTACGTCACGAGTATTATGTCTGACTCGTGACATTCGCCCACACAAAGAGACATTGCTCTATGCGATGTTTAATAGATTCATGAAGTGGTAACGACGCCTTTGCATGTATAACTTTACAATAACAATTCATCCACACTTCACTTATTCTTGTATGTGTCAATTACTATCACCAGTTACGTGTTCATTTTTGCCAATGAGTGGAAAACTCCCAACAGTTACTTTAGCTTTTCAATCTTAGGAAGAAACTCCGAGACAAGAATGAATGTACCTGGTAATTTCTGCTCAGTACAATTTGTACACATTTAAGCAATATATAAGTGTGGTGTAAGTAATGCATTGTGTATTTGTTACATAGTATGTAAGAAAAATGCAATAATATCTCTGGAAGGCAATATATATATTAGTGAATTATCCGAGCCTTGAATCAGAGTAAACCGCTGGAATCCGTGTCTTGGATAAGGTTACACAAAATAATGCAATAATATTCTGGAAGGCAATATATTGTTAGTAAATTATCCGAGCCTTGGATCAGAGTAAACCGCTGGAATCCGTGTCTTGGATAAGTTGTACAAAATACAATACATATAACATCGGATTTTTCCCCAACTCTAGGAAACCCCTTGATCTGAGTCGTATAAGACTCGTGCTCGTTGCGCTCGGAGAGGTAACAATTTACGAGCAATTCGACCCGGAGGATACTTCTGCCAGTCGATCTACGCATGAATATTTACTCGGTTAACTCTCCTTCAAGCAATCGTGACATAAGGTCCGCCCCGACATTAGCACTTCCCTTTATGTATCGTACTGTGAAGTTGAACTGTTGCAGATAGAGGGCCCAGCGCATAAGTCGTGCGTTGGCGTTCTTTGATGTACGCAAACTCTCCAGAGGCATATGATCGGTTTCTAACACAAAATTATCACCATACAGATAGTAATAGTATTTCTTAATACCTTCTACTACTGCCAGAAGTTCCTTTTCCACTGTACTGTAATTTTCTTCAGCAGACTTCAGTTTACGACTGTGATATGCAACAGGGAATATTTCCCCATCCTTCTCCTGGAATAGGACTGCACCAAGACCATACTGAGAAGCATCAGTCCTAAGTATAAATGGCCGTTGGTTGTCAGGCAACTGCAAGATCGGTTCCTTGCAAAGAAGATTCTTAAGTGAAACGAATGCTTCTTCTTGCTCCGACCCCCATGAGATTTTATTAGGAGCGTTCTTCCTTAACAGCTCACTAAGTGGATGTGCAATGACAGAAAAGTTTGGGATAAACTTACGGTAATAACCTGTAAGACCCAAGAATGAACGCACCTGTTTCTTTGTAACGGGTCGTGACGCATCCTTGATTTTCTTTATCTTGTCATTCTGGCACCCACAACGTCCCCCACCTACAGTGTGACCCAAAAATTGTACCTCCTTCTGAAACAATTCACACTTAGATGGTTTGACTGTCATGTTATATTCCTGCAGTCGTTGCAAGACAGCTTGCAATATCACAATGTGCTCCTCAAACGTGGTTGAGTGCACGAGAACATCGTCAACAAAAGCTTCAACCCCTTTAATGCCATGTAATACTTGACGCATGACACGATTAAACACGGCGGGAGAATTAGTGAGACCAAAAGGTAGTACCTTGAAATGATACAGCCCATTTGGCGTGGATATAGCCGTGAGGAGACGGCTTCGTTTCTCTAGTGGTATCTGAAAGAAACCCTTAGCCAAATCCATCTTAGAGAACACCTGAGAATTGCTAATCCTAGCAAAAATCTCTTGCTGATCACACATGGGTTCTGCATCGACCCTAGTGACAGCGTTGACACGCCGGTAATCTCCACAAATGCGGACACCACCGTCCTTCTTCCGAACCACAACAATAGGGCTAGAATAAGACGAGTCCGACCTTTCAATAATACCAGCTGCTTCCATGTCATTAATTTCCTTACGTACTGTATCAATCAGCAGTACAGGAATAGGATATGGTTTCACCCTCACTGGTGTGTCGCTCGTAAGCTGAATCTCATGACAGGCTACGTTGGCAACAGCAGGCCTGTCAGAGAACACACGTGAATATTTTGCCAGTACCGCATTGACTCTTGCAAGCTGGTCTGGTCTTAAATTCTCCGAAACGGAGACCTCAGCCACTGTCTCACCTTGACGAGCTTCAGCCGTCTGGGGAGTATATCCCTCGTCACCCTCGGGGATTACCACAGCAGCGCTAACCATGTCTACTGCTGGGGAAAAATGACCACGGACTAGACTTAACACTTCACTCTGTTCTGAGGTGAGGTTACAACAGCCTGCCCCTACTGTGGTAACAATGGAAGTACACCCCTGTTGGGTGGTGTAATATTCCTTAAGCATATTAATATGGAACCGCTTGGCTTCACCTTTGATTTTAACTATGTAGTTAAGGTCATTCACCTTCTTGACTACTTCAAAGGGACCCTTCCACTGAGCCAACAACTTATTATGAGCTGTTGGTAACAGAACGAGACACTTCCCCCCTACCTGTAGCGTTCGGAGCTTAGTTTTCCTATCATAGTAGGACTTCTGAATCTCCTTCGCTTTAGCTAACTCCTGCTTTGCAATCTCGCAGGTTTGCTGTAATCGTTCTGCCAAATCAATTACATAAGAATAAGTGGTTTTCACCACGGGATCCGATTCCTCATCGTCCCAAAGTTCACGTAGAATCTGAAGTGGTCCTCGAGCAGGTTTACCATACACTAACTCGAATGGACTAAATTGCAATGATGCCTGAGGTGCTTCGCGATACGCGAACAGTAGTGGCGAGATATACCTGGACCACTCCCTAGGTTGTTCTACTGCCATCCTCCTCAACATTTTCTTGAGAGTACCATTAAACCTCTCACACAACCCATTACACATTGGATGATAAGGTGTTGTCCTCAACCCTTTAACTGAGAGTAATCTCCACAATTCCTCCATCATCGCGGAGGTAAATTGACTGCCTCGGTCGGACAATACCTGCTTTGGTATGCCGACACGACAGAATATATCCAACAAGGCTTCAGCCACTGTAGTGGCTTCTATATCACGCAGAGGCACTGCTTCAGGCCATCTGGTCGCGAAATCCACACAGGTAAGAATGTACTTGGCACCGTCCGTAGCCCTCGGAATAATCGGTCCAACAATATCAACCGCTACTCTCTCAAATGACTCTGAGATAAGCGGTAGAGGTTTTAGAGGTGCGGGCTTCACCCGACCCCTGTCACACGTTTTCTGACAAACGTCACATGACCTCAACAATCTCCCTATCTCTCTCCCCATACCTGGCCAATAGAAATGAGACTGAATCCTATCAATTGTTTTCCTCATCCCCATATGACCCCCTAATATAGAATGATGACCCAGGGAAAACACAGCCTGTCGGTATTTCTCTGGTACGAGAAACTGAACCCTCTCTTCCCCATCGGGGTTTACTGTACGTCGGTAAAACCTGTTTCTCCTCCTGACGTAACTGGTTACAATACCATGTCGATCTCTACTGTCACCCTCAAGTGCCTGCTTGCGAACAAGTGCCAATGAAGGGTCACTTGCTTGCTCTGCAATTACATCCTCGCAATTGACGAGGTCGGCGGCAGTTGTCACCTGAAGTGGAACAACTGTTTTCTTTGCATGCGCCATACCCCTGGTTACAGCAGCTGCACCAGTCTGTGTGGAAACTTCCACTGAACACGCATTCTTAACCCCTGGTATATTTCCTATTACCAAATCTGACACAGGATTTTGCATGACTGCTGCAATTACCTGGCCTGTATAAAATGGACTCTCCACTGCAACTTTAGCAAGAGGATAGAGCCTCCTGGTACCATCAATCATAGTGATAGTTACCTGCTCCCCTGTAAAATCATTAGAAGCAACTAAACCATCAGCGACACAACACCCCGATGACCCATTATCTCGAAAGACTTCAACAGATATCCCGTTAACAATTCCCGGACAAATATGGAAACCAGACTTACCTTTCGAGACTCCTGTCGCGTTTAGTCACAATTGATGAGGTTCGTGAACCGACTGAGGCACTCGTGGTTCTACCCTAGGTTGAACCGCCACAGGTGAATACTGTGGTTCACCATGTGTTGCAGCTGCCGATCGCTGATAATAACCTTTATTTCCACCGTGGTTATTACTATTTTTCCAGTTACTTTTTCCTTGGTAACGGTACTGATTGGACTGCTGCGAATAGTGATTATTACCTTGTTTCTGTGTATGATTAAAATGAGGGTTAGGTTGCGGACGAACAATTTGACTCTGCTGCTGTGACTGATTTTTACTCGACTGGTTATATGAAACAGCAGAGTTCTGAGAAGGCTTATCCGACTGATTAATTTTCTTATTAGGCTGAATCCGCGTATGATAACCATACGCGGTAAAATGGGCGTCGGACATATCCACCATCGTTTCCAGAGTTTTCACTTTTTTGGTTTTCAGCTGAGCCGACAATTCTGGAGGGCAAGACTTCTCCAACTGTGTATGAAGCAACAAGTCTTTTACCCCCTCCAACGTCTTAGGTGTTTCGGCCTTATCTAACCACTGATCCAGGTAACTGGTCAGACGTGCACTAAACTGTGCAACAGTCTCCTTATCCTGTAAGAGGGCACACCAAAACTGATTCCTAGCCTCATCGACCGTCAACCCATACGCCTGTAACAAAGCCTTTTTCATATTCTCGTAGTTTCTGGCGGTACTGTCGAGTCGGTGGAGAATGCTGAGGGCTTTTCCATCGAATAAATTAATAAACTCGAGCTTCTTTATATCATCATCTAATCTATAAGTGTCTGCAACCATTTCGAATCGCTCAATAAACGGCTCGATATCGTCTCCCTCTACGTATTTTGACAGTTGTAACCTTGGGGTCACGGTGGTTGAGCTTGCGACATTACTTCCACTCGCACGTACTTGCAGTTCCAATACTTCCTTTTCATGTTCCCATTTCAATTTTTCTTGCTCTCTCTGTTCTCTTTCATTTTCTCTTATGGCCGCCCTTTCAAGTCTTTCTTCCTCTTGGCGGCCCTTCACGTACGCTTGAAGTTCGGCCTTATCTTCAATTCCCAATTGTTGAGCCTCTCCCAATAATTCTTGTACGGTAGACATTTTTAATTTATTTTCTATCGTTTCTGTTGCCTTAATTTCTGGACAGTTATAACTATCTACTCGTGAAAGTGTGCGCGTGTGTGACTGGAATTAATACAACGAATCGGTCCCCATGTTCGGGCGCCAAATATGTGACGGTGATGTGAGAATGATAGATAATGTAATTTATAATATGACAATTACAACTTACCTTGCCCGGTTAATTTATGATCTTCGTTGGTTGGCTGCAGCGAAGAAAGTACTCAGGGTTAACTCCCCGTTTTAGGCCTCAATCACCACGCACATAATAATTTTTTTTATGTTAAGGGGGTTCTTCCCGATATATGTGTATTTATATAGGTAACAAATCTACTGGTGCATTCAAACAACCAATTGCAAATTTCTATATTTATTCAACTCCAGTATTTTTAGCCAACATGAATAATTAAATTTCACACACACACACACGCTCACACTCACTCAGCGCTAACTAGCTACTCGCTCTCGTATACGTGACGATAGACTAGCTTACGTTAACACTGTAGTAATTCTATCAATGCTATGCAAGTTGGAATATTTTCTAATGTCTCACACTTTAGAGTCTCACAACACACTCGTAATTTTCTTCAAAGATCCAGCTCCCCTCACCTTAATTCAATTACTGAACCAGCGTCAATGCAACTAGTCAGTATACAACTGTAAAGCCTTGTGAAATCGTGTAATATACAACGAATTCGGCGTCTACGTGATCACTAGGCAAGGGCAGCTGACGATACGAGTGTGTTCCTTCCTTCAAGTGTGTCTTGTCCCAACTGACCCCTATTCTTCCTCCTTAACTGGTTCAAAATTTCTCTGACTCCTCCTATCTTTGTTCGTTTTTCCTAACTGGCTACGATTTACATTGTACCCACTTATTCCTTAGTTATACATGCAATTGCAATTTACCTATGGCGTGCTAATAATTCCCGATAATTCCCCTCCACTTCACGATCATTTGCAATACCATAAGTTACCCTGGTAGCATAATTTATTATTACAAAATGTAATTTACGTACGAACACCTATAAGACAAGATGTGCAAATTCAGTTGAAACATGACCCTTTTTCCCTTTTTCTACCTGGTCTATTTTTGCTACTACCTGCGGATTAACTAGCTGCACCCACAACTTAACCCCTCTCCTCCATCCTTTGTCTCATGAATGGAATATTCCAGAACATTCCCAGTATGGAATTTTCCAACTCTCTGTAATTCAAATTACGTCACGAGTATTATGTCTGACTCGTGACATGGTATGAGTGAGAAGGTAATTGGTATTGAGTGTGTGTGTGTGTGTGTGTGTATGAGAGGTTTGGTATGAGTGAGAAGGCAATTGGTATTGAGTGTGTGTGTGTATGAGTGAGAAGGCAATTGGTATTGAGTGTGGAGTGGTTGAGAGAGTGAAGCATAATACACTGAAGTGGTTTGGACATGTAGAGAGAATGCAAGATGATGAGTTTGTAAAGAAGGTGTATGGAAGTGAAGTTGTGGCACCTGGTGTGAGAGGCAGACCTCCGTTTAGATGGCAGAACAGAGTGAAGTGAGGGGCAGAGGAGGGCTTGACCAAGTAAAGAGGGAGTGTTGGAACAGGGGGAACTGGAGATACTTTTGCCGTGGCCACCCCTTTGGGGGGAGTACCCGGAGGGAACGAGGAGTCAGGAGGCGGATGCACGAAAGACCTCAGCGGAGTGACCGTTAAGGTAACCTTAGGCAGTTTCGCTAAGGGGATGGTAAGGTTGCTGCTATGGTTGTATGCTCTATTGGCCTTAACATCAACCTTAGTGTTCCCTTAGGTGATCTTAGCAGTCGGCCATGTTTGTTTCGTTCCATTCCCTTCCGACTATGGACCACCAGCTGACATTCTCTGGGCCAATGAGAGGGCAGCTTCATAGACAAGTTAGGCAACATAAGCCAATCAGAAGTCAGTTGGGATGACAGCTTATCACAGAAAACAAACAAATGACTCATTTTCATTGCGTGAGTGCCGGCCGAGTGGGAGGGGAAGATTGTGTGAGATTTCTTGAGTATAGAAGTGTTTATTTTGGCATTTAATAACTTAATATGGTAGAAGAGCCTCCTACTAAGCGCGCAAGATGTGCAAATTATACTGCAGCTGATGAAGAACTCATGATTATGATAACTGAATGGAAAAAAAGAGAACACATTTTCTGGTGGCTACCATTTGTCCACATCACACCAGAATACACGTTGATTTAATATGTAGGCTTTAGGGTCATTTGTTTCCTAGCATAGTTTGGAGGATTAAGAAACTTTGAATTTGCCGACTTCATAACAGGGAGGCCTAGCTATTACAACCAGAGTATGCCGAGATTTCTGACCACTGTAATTCCTCTCTTACTGTCTACTTTTCTTCTCTATTTATGTGAAGGTTATAGTTGTGGTAGTAGTGAATGTGGTAGTGATGATTCCCGTTTAGATGATTTTCCAAACTTACCATTCCATGTGTAATGTTTGTTGTTGTGGTAGGACAATGGTGGTAGTTGTAGTAGACCAGTACAGTGTCGGAACATATAAAATAAATATTTATAGTGAGATAAGAGCATCTATTCAAGGATATAATTTAAAAATAATAACAAATAAAAGCATTTATAACCTATGTGATTTTCCTGTCTTTTATAGTATAACTTGGTTATTAAAAATGTGCTTATTAGTAAAGATTAGCACAGTACAATAATACCATAATTGATGTGCACAGCGTACCATAATTTTGAGGAAAGTACCATAATTTTGGCATTACTGTACTGTACGATAATTTGGGCAGGTCGGCAGCACAACGCTCCACTACTCAACCCTACGGTCGTCTAAAGGGTGCTCTCGATCACCCTTAGCCGTAAGGTTAAAGATGGCCGCCACAATTGCCGCTAAGGTGCTTCGTGCATACCACCTTAGTGAGTTAAGGGCAAAAATGGCGGCTAAAGCGGCTATCACACGGGCACTTTTTCCGACGACATCGTGTCGTACGACACGATTTTCGACGACATATCGTGGGAAATGGGAGATTTCGGACGACGAGGTGTTGACGGAAACTATCGAAAACTGTCGGCGATTTCCTGCGACGGAGAAAGTCGTTGAAAGTCTATAGTGAATAATATTGTATGGAATATATTATTATGGCATATTATGATTTAAGTAGTGTTAGGTATCATTATTTGAATATAGAAATTGTATTCCTAGATCTTATATATTATATACACAGAATTTAACTGTTAAAAATGAGCATGGAACATTGATTTGATTTCGGGGTTTGTTTACATTTCTGCTTTCGCCTGCCGCCTGGTCCAAACCTCTTTCCCATTTCTTCTTCCAAAGTAATTACACATGCTCCAACAGCTAAAATTGCTCGGTTAATGGCGTCCATCCTTGGTGATTTCGCTTTTGTGACAGAGTGTTTTGGTTGTCCCGCCGCCCGCGTGGTGTCGTCGGTCGTCGTTGTTGTCTTTCTTGAGAATTTGCCGTGTGCTATTATTTCCCGCGACATGTCGTCGAAAATAGTGTCGCAGGACACGATGTCGCAGGAAATGAGCGACCGTGTGATACGGCCTTAAGATAACTTAACGGCCGCTAAGGTCTTTCGTGCATCCGCCCCCAGAGCTATAGATAGATAGATAGCATGTGATGTAAACATGATGGCCCATAGACATTCACTTACACACACAGAAGGCTGGATGTTCGGGTCACTCCGGGGTCACCAATTATATCATCAAGGAAGCCCTTGTGTCATTACCAGGGGTGAACAGACTCTAGAATACACAGTAACAGTTTATTGGTAGGTACAAGGAATCACACAGGTAATGTAGAATGCCAGCCTGCCGTGTAACGCTTTGGTAGGGCCGTAGTTGCTGCAGGAGAGTTGTCTGGGGCTGTAGAGTACACGTGTGATCGAGACGGGAACATGGTAATACTGTAGCTTGATGCAGGCGAGGCAGGTATGGCCGCAGGGGCAGGTGTTCCTCAGTCCAGAGCTCGTTGGTAAGTGTCCTGTCCAGCGGTAGTGCGGCCCTTTTATTCAGTAGGGCTACGGTCCCGGATGTAGCGTCATCACGTGACCCCGCGCGTAGGCAGGTGTTCTACCCACGGATGATTTATAGCTGGGACAAGGAGTCGAGTCTGGCGGCCGGAGTCCCAAGAGAGACGGCTAGTCTGGCGGCCGGTATCCCAAGAGGGGATTAAGCCGCGTCTGGGAAAGGGATTAGTTTACCCGCCACTCCGTGGGATGACTCAGGATAGAGGTGCGTGTTTACCGGGGAGTGAACAAAGGAATATAGGAGCGGCTATATATGGAACCGCTACAACACAAACATTATTATTATTATTATTATTTTTATTTATTATTATTATTATTATTATTATAGAGTATATTTCTCACAGTACATACATCAATCACCACAGTCTCATATGAGCTTAAATATTTGAGTGTTCATTCATTCCTGTCTTGCCTTACTTTTGTAATTTTATAAATATATTATTATATCATTGCTAACTAAAGAGGTTTAAGGTAAGAACTTTATTTTAGATATCATGTGGCCTTATAAATAGAAAATCATATTTTAGTGTTTGTTTGCAAGTGTTTATGTTATATTGCAATCCATACTGAAGTTAAACCACTTTATGAAATAGATTGCAAACTCGGTACTCTCAATATTGCATTCATTTCCAGTCTAAACTTTGCAAACCACCTTCAGCTTTTACACATAACCATATTATTATTTTGGATACTGTACATCTTTAATGAATTAAGGCCTGGTGGTTCTCAGCTTTAGAATGACTCAGTAATGGTATGAGAGGAAAGGATTTAGTTTTGATGTTTGTGGCAATATTGTTAACTGGGTACAGTCGACAAAAGGTCGCTTCATTTCCACCTGCGTATAGCTATAGTGATGTAATACAATTTAAATACAGATATAGTTATCATATGGTAAATTACTTATGTTGTTGGAATAAAAACTGTTTCAGAATGTAACTATCTGGTCCTATTAGCAATATAAGTACATACACGAGGCGAACTCGAATTTATACTTCCGGCTGTAGGCCTACATGTTCCTACATTGTAATATTAAAATGAAATCGGTATGGACTGAGAAGAGATTAGGAAAAGCTTTATTTAAGATCTGTAGGGTTGATGAGCATAATTATATATAGAAAAATATAGCTTTGTGTAAAAAAAAAAAATTATAAATGAGTACAACGTAAGCAATATAGGAGACAAGTTCCATATTCAAGAACATTCATTCGTGGTGCATACGATGGCTCCATAGACATACAACAACAGAGCCATTGTACCGGTACCACCACCAATGTTCTTGCATATGGCCCATCATGTCATGTGTTCCCCCAACAGTGGTCATCATAACACCGGAAGCTGCAGACGCAGTGTTGCGAGGTCTTCCTGACGACATTTCCTTAACTTGATTATCATATTTTCCCTTCACCTCAATAGTTCCCTGTTTACTCTTGAAAATTGACGGTCTGTTTTGGTATTTCGTCTGGTAGAAATTTCCCTGTTTACTCATTGAACAATGTTTAAATAATTTCCCTGTGTGGACTTCAAAATTCCCTAAAACAGAGAAATTTCCCTGCACCTGGCAACACTGCAGACGGTGGTTGGTAGGGGCGGTGGTCAAAGAAAATGGAGGCTTCCCTTGTGACTATTATATCATATTATACTTAATAAATACATTGTTTTCCACTTACGACTGTCGGTTAGTTATTAAAAATACATATATTATTATTTCTGAGGAGATACTGGTTTACATATTTCAAGATATACAGCTTGAATAAAAATTTCATTGTCTATTATAGCATTCGTTATTCAAACAATTTTGTTTTGTAGTTAGTGTATAACTTCAATCTTTACTAATTAAGAGCACTGTTAAATATTTTTATAATTTTGAAATTGTAATAATGCTCGGTAGTTCTAATTAACATGTCGATATAATACATAACAATGGTTGAAATGGAGCCGGATTGAGGTTAGCATTCGTTAATCACAATTATTATTAGATTTGACTATTACATCACTAAAATTTGATCAAAATCACTATCATATAATTATAGTAATATTAAAAATGATGGTGGTTTGGATAGTATATGAGAATAGATTGATATAGGTGATATAGGTAGAGTAAACTGTAAGTAAGGTGTTCCAGTGTTGTGTGGATGCGTGTTCCCTTGTTTGGAATCAAGTAAGTGCTTGATTAATTAACTTTCCAACCATTTATACTTCCCACATCACAATTTATGCAGTAGTATGATACCACAGATGATGATATACATGTATAGATTAGGTTTTATAGCGTGTAAATGAGGAATCCAATATGGCTTTGTTGTGTGTGTGAGTTGGTTGACCTGTCTGTCTGGCTTGGGCGTCCGTTCCAAGAAAAATTTCACCATTATAATATCAAAATGTTCGTCTCCCATCACCATCACCACACTTATTAACATTTCAGGGTGGTGGCAGATATGTGGAATATGTTAATTAATTGTAAATGTTAAAAAAAGAAAGGTAGTTAATGAATAATTCGATCTTAAAAAAAGTTTAGGAGGAATATAGGTGTGGCGTACGTAGCCTGCCGAGAATTATTATAATTTTATTAATTTTGGAATAATTCAATAACAATGCACTATCACCAACACTTATCTTGGTAAATATCTACTCTATTGCCGGTTGATATTACGGTGTTTTTACCTTCTATACCTAGTAAGTTATACCATTCTAAGACACTTTTCTTCTATGGAATTTTCTTTGGAAATGCCCCATTTCCAAGATAGGGCATTTTCAAATTTTGAAATTAGCCTGACCTTAACTAACCTAACCTAGACCGCATCAGACTACCGGTACCTAACCGTGGTAAGGTACAGGAAATGACCGGGGCAAAATATTGGGACCTAACGTTAGCTAAATCTGTCAATACTGCTACAAAACGGCAATGTTCTAGATAAATACCCTTATCTTTTTCACTGTTCACCTCTCTATTCTCAGAAAATTCACTATTGTAACGTTAGTTTTTCATATCGTGTGTCATTTCATTTTTTTACCTCGAATCTCAAAAAAAATATTCACACTATTGTAGCTTTCACATCATGTGTGTAATGTCATTTCACTTTTCACCTCTCAATACTCAAAGTATAAATTCACTGTTATAGTTTTCAGCTCATTATTATTAGAGTTTTAAAGGCAGGTTTATTTTATTTTTTTTTTTTTTTCTTCCATTTACTTGTTTATAAGACACCACCTGAATACCATTTCTGGTAACATGAAAATGTTTCTTTATGAGGACTGTATTATTACATTCACTGTCAGACAGTATGAAACCAGAAAAAGTTAGGTGTGTGTGTGTGAGTAGCAGTTGACCTGGGCCATGGTAACAGGCTTCATGAAGCCTATGTCCAGTTTCAGAACATATATATATATATAAAAATAATGCTGTAGGTTAGTATGAATGATTTTTGGTACCTGTTTTTGTTTATGCAAACCGGATCCTATTTTTGTTTCTAACTTATTACCATTTTATTTTACGCGTGTGTGGTTATTCGATGCATGTTTCACCATGACTGAAATAGAATAACAGTTAAGTAAATCTAACCTTACAAATTATAACCAACCTAATTAGTACTTATTTAGGCCTGGGGCTACCTCTGGGGTTAGCATAGGTTGGAGTATAGGACATATCCTCATTACTTTAGTAAAAAAAAAAAAAAAAATTGCTTAATATTCTAAAAAAAACTTGGAAAAAAAAAAACCACTCCTGTTCCTCAAAAACATCACAATATCGTTACGGTTGTCGAATATTCTGTCCAGTATTTTCCAACAGCAATATATTTTAATAAAGGAGATAGAGGATTTTTCTTCCTCAAATGCAACAATTCCTATCCTTTTGACATGGAGAGTGGATGGAGAGAAATGTTTTGATCTATATATATACTTATTTACACACAGGAAAACCAGTAAAGCCTCAAGTAAAGATCCGGATTATATTGACGGACTAAGAGTTTGAACCTTAGCAAAGTTTAATTAATAATAACCTAGCCCATGGTGTAGTACCCTATATTTAGACCGATACTTCGAATGAATCAGCATTTCTCAGAAAGGTGTGTAGAAAGACGAAATAGGGGGAAAAAAACAAGAAAGTTAGGGAAATGGGGAAACAACAACACTCTGACAAAATTATTAAACAACACTAACCCTTTGACAACATTATTAAATAACACTAACACTTTTGACAAAATTATTAATATAAGATGAAATATTTGGCTTTCAGGTTGGAGCCCTCTACACGAAGCATGTAATCGTGGCTTCTACCACGTGTCCAAACTGTTGATTGATGCAGGAGCTGATGTCAACGCCAAGGGTCTAGATAACGACACTCCTTTACATGATGCCTGCGTTAACAATCATTTCAAGGTACGGTATAATAATCAGGTTTGATGTTTCTCAGAGTGCTATGAATAATGTAGGGAGTAACACATATGGATGGAATATAGGTACACCTCGGTCTCGTATAGAACGTCCAATAGGTCGATAGAAGACGTCGTTCTATGTGAAATCGTTCTATGTGATACACGTAACCTATGGGGAAAACGACAATTGGTCGATCAGTCACCAAAATTGTCCCTGAAATTAACATAAAATACTTTTCAAGGTTTTTCTTGCCTTAATCCTACAGGGATGTATGTAAAATGCATTTTACAATTTGTATTAAGGTTTTCGCAGGCGACTCATGTGACAGACCGTGAGACGAGTCGGCAGCATCCGTGGTGGAGGAGGGGGGAGATAGCGCGTGATGGTGGTGGAGGTGGTAAGGGGGGAGGTAGTGCGTGATGGTGGTGGAGGTTGTAGGGGTGAGATAGTGCGTGATGGTGGTGGAGGTGGTAGGGGGGAGATAGTGCGTGATGGTGGTGGAGGTGGTAGGGGGGAGATAGTGCGTGATGGTGGTGGAGGTGGTAGGGGGGAGATAGCACGAGATGGTGGTGGAGGTGGTAGGGGGGGAGATAGCGCGTGATCATCGTTTGTTTTCTTTTATTAACCATACGCTGGTGTATCCTTCTCCTTTCTCTTTCCGAGAAATAACTTCTTTATATCGAAGGATATGGCCTTCCGTTTTGTAAATGCACCACCTGGCATGACTGAGTGTTGAAGCTGGTGGTTAACTCGTAATCACTAAAAACGAGCGAGTCAAACACGAAATTTCCCTAACTTCAATTTTAGAATTTCCCTTTATGCCTCAATAATTCCCTGTTTACTCTTGAACATTGACAGCCTTTTTGGTATTTCTTCTGGTAAGACTTTCACTGTTTACTTTTGAACAATCTTTATATAATTTCCCCATGTGGATTTCAAAATTCCCTAAAACAGAGAAATTACTTTGCCCCTGGCAACACTGGGTAGTGGGAAGGAGCGGGAGGCGTGGTGGCAACACATTCACCCACACTGTACAGACGCCAGTGATATCATTTCCTGGCACGTTCATTATGATTTCGCTCGTTTTATATAAGAACTCCTCGGATTTGCTTCACTAATTTTCGTCACCCGTTCTATATGGATGCAATCGTTTTATAAAATAATTTTAAGCTAATATTTTGGTCGCTCGTTCTATACGAGAATCGTTCTATGTGAACACGTTCTATATGAGACCGAGGTGTACATATTTGATGATTTTATAATATTAATCCATATTCTATGTGTTTTATTCCATCAATCACAAAAAAACTTCTGAATGCTCTTCCTAATGAATAGTAAATGTGAACAGCTCTTAGGTCCTCAGAAGAAGGTTTAAGGGGAAGGTACAGTTTGGGCATTTTTGGAGATAATGATTCCTCCAAACAATTCCAAGCAACAGAAGTTACAGAACATCATTAGTTTTGTTTATCTGGTCCTGTTTCCTGGCATACTTTGGAAGAATCAAGACACTCCAATGTAACGAGAGTGAATTCCCCTCTTAATAGTAACGGTATATCATTGTTGTTGTTGTGACCAGCTGGTGCGGTTGTTGCTGAGGTGTGGTGCAGGCGTCAATGTTGTAAACCGCCGTGGGAAGACCCCAAGAGACGTGTGCCGCTCTCCTGGCATTGTGGCACTCATTGAGGCGGCTTCACGTGGCCACATACAGGAACTTGGCTCATCCTCAGGAGACGATATTCCACACACGTATAAAGGTACGGAATTAGTTATTTTGTTTTATTATAGTCTTAATCCTATTATCATCATCACCATGAGGGGAGGTGGCCGAGTGGTTAGTGTTCTGGACTTGTAACCTATAGGTCGGGTGATCAATTCTTCTCAGGTGAGGGCCTGAGAATATTTACTCTTCCAATTTTAGTTTGAGGCACTAACTATAAGGCCACCGAAAGTCATAAAACACCCTCGCTGGTACCATAATAGCTGCAGTATTTGGGAATTACCCTCACTTCCCTCCCTCTGTGGCTGGGTACCAGTTCGGAAGTTGTGACGTGTGTGTGTCAGTAGCAGTTGACCTGGGCCACAGTAATGGGCTTGATAAAGCCTATGTCCATTGTCGGAACATATATAAAAAAAAAAAAAATAGATATATATATATTTTTTTTATATATACAGTCGGCGCAAAAGAAATCTACGCACCCTTCAAATCCCGACGCTCTGTAACGGTCGAGTTGTTTTGTGGATTTTCAACCCTATAGGTTAGAAATATGGTAATAATGCACTAATTGGCATCTTTATGCTTCCCAGTAGGCGCGAGATTTTTTTAAATGCAGGCTCATTAGTAACGCTTTGTCCTTGGGCTGTGAAGGAGATAGGTTTACGCTCCCCTCCCCTCACCCGCTCCTCACACCCCTAGCCTTTGTTTCGCTCCAGGCGTTTAATTTGTATAGAAAAATGGGTCCTACCAAGATGGATCAGGAGGAGAAAAGCAAGGTTATGGCTTTGGTTGGTGAAGGACTAAGCAATCGTGAAATTGCAAGAAGATTAGGAAGGTCAGAAAGAGCTGTGCGGTATGTCAAGAAAGCTGCCACAGTACAAGGGACAGGCACTACTCCAGGAAGGAAAGAAGGGACAGGGAGGAAGAAGAAGACACACCCACGGACTGACAACTTGCTGGAGCATGAGGTGAAGAAAGACCCTTCCGTCACTGCCAAAGAGTTGAAGGAGATGCATGCCCATGTCTTAGGCAATGTGTCAGTCCATACCATCCAACATCGCCTGCAGAAGGACCTGAAACTGCCCTGTCATCGCGCCGCTCAAAAACCTCTTCTAACTAAGAAGATGATGAAGCAGAGGCTGTACCTTTGCAAGCAGTACCAGCATTGGACATCAGAAGACTGGCGCAGGGTAGTGTATAGTGACGAAAGTACGTTTAAAACAATCTCCAAGAGACAAAGACTGGTGCGACGTCCATCAGGTTCGGATCGCTTTAACAGCAAGTACACTGTCAAGACAGTTAAGTTTCCAGCTGGTGTGGGGGTGCTTTAGTGGGGAAAAGGGAACTGCAGGGTTATACTTTTTAGAAAAGAATGTTAATATGAATGCTGCATTGTACAAGGATGTCCTGGAGACTCACATGCTCCCCTTTTATGAGACTCCTGTGAATGCATACTTTCTTCAGGACGGTGCTCCGTGTCACACGGCAAGGTCAGTGAAACTGTGGCTGTCTGACAACAATGTTCAGTTGATTGAGTGGCCAGGACACAGCCCAGATCTCAATCCTATAGAAAACCTCTGGAATGAGATTAAAAGGAAGGTTGGGAAGCTTTCAGTGACAAGTGTAGACAGTTTGGTGGAGAAAATACGTAAGCTGTGGGCTGAAGTTGATCTTGACTATTGTTTTAAATTGTGTGAAAGTATGCCAAAACGTATAAATGCTGTACTGAAAGTGAAAGGTGACATGACAAAATACTAACAGTATCTCTTGGCAAACAATCATGTGTTTTATTTACCCCTAAAAATATTTTAAGTGTAAGAAATCCTCTCATGATATGAATTTAAGCAGGTGCGTAGATTTCTTTTGCGCCGACTGTATATTACCTGACACTGGACATAGGCTTAATCAAGCCCGTTACCATGGCCCAGGTCAACTGCTGCTCACACACACACGTCACGACTTCCGAACTGGTACTCAGCCACAGAGGGAGGGAAGTGAGGGTAATTCCCAAATACTGCAGCTGTTATGGTACCAGCGAGGGTGTTTTATGATGTTCGGTGGCCTTATAGTTAGTGCCTAACACTCAAATCGGAAGAGTAAATATTCTCAGGCCCTCACCTGAGAGGATCGAACTCCCGACCTCTAGGATATGAGTCCAGACCATATGCTTATTTGCTTGAGATGTATGTGGTGTGATCTGTTTTCATGGTGGGATACAGAGGGACCAGGGCTGTGGAGTCAGGATGGTAGAATTGTTTGTTCTAGCTGAAAAAAAGGCAAGGGGAAGAAAAAAAGTTAATGAAGAAATATCTTTTCAACTTTTTTTTTGGAATATTTGCCAAATGGTTATGATATGTCAGTTTGCAGAAATTAAACTTCTTAAGTTTTATTGTAGCAACCCTGCTGTAGACTTGTTTAGATAAATCCGAGGTTCTGCATTTAATTAAAGAGAGAAGTAATTGAGTTCGATCATCCAACCTATAGGTTATGAGTCCAGAACACTAACCACTCAGCCACCTCCCCTACAGACTGTATACAAATGTTTAGAGAGCAAAGTGGAAGGAATAATACTTTGTGGTGGACTTTATCTCAGTTCAGTTAATTTTTTTTAATTCCAGACGACAACTGTAAAAGTATGTCTCGACGCACTCCCCCTGCTAATAAATCTACAGAAGACAAGCCAGTGGGAGGTGGAGGAGCAATAGCAGGAGGAGGAGGAACAGCAGGGAGTGGTGGTGGTGGTGGTGGTGGTGGTGGTGGAGGTGGTGGAGGTGGAGGTGGAGGGGGGATAGGAGGAAGTGGCAGTGGTGGGAGTGGAGTAGGGGGAGGAGTTGGAGTGAGTAGTGGTGGTGGAGTGGGAAGTGGTGGATCAACAGTTGGGTTGGGAGGAGTGGGAGGTAGTGGAGGTGGGAGTGGTGGTGGAGGAGGAGGTGGTGGGGTAGGAGGAGGGCCAGGGGGAGTTGGGGGCGGTGGAGGTCCAGGCTCCCCTCGTGTTACACTACGCCTCCCAAATACCACCGTCACCCGCACACCAGAAAAGCCACCACGATCACATGAAAACAAGTGAGTCCATCCAAACGTTATATAACTGTTAATCTGAGAGTTTAACAGGTAATTTTTTTTTGCTCATATTTTGTGATTTATACTATGGCCAATTCCATGACATTCAAAGAAGAGCCTTCTTAGCTTAGGACATCTTGTTCCTTAGGGTCAAGTGTAGCTTTAACTTAAGGGGGTAATTCACTTTTGTTACATTGGAGAGTCTTGATTCCTCCAAAGTATGCCAGAAAACAGAACCAGTAGAGCAAAAATAATGGTGTTTTCTGTTGCTTGGACTAGTTTGGAGGATTCAGTTGCTCCAGATCTACCAACAAAAAATTTCCTTCTTAAAGAAGCAGTAGCTTTATATCATTTATAAAAGGTTTCTTGTACTGTAATATATTTTCAACTACATTTTTTCAGGGCAGGTTGTACTTCATATGCATTTTTTAAATGACTTTCATCAATCTATTTTCCAGGCCTATGCTGGAGAACAGTGAAGATGTGTATGAGTTTAAATGTAGTAAAGATGAAGGGCGAGGAGATGAAGAGGAGGAGAAGGGAACAGCACCACCAAGAACAGAGGTTATACTTAGTGAAGACAAGGGTGACAAAAGGACCCGAGAAGCTGATGGAGAAGAAGACGAAGAGGCCAGGAAGAAGAGGAGAAAAGAGGATATTAAAGAAGGAGTGAAGGGAGTGGGAAGAGGAGCCGGAGGAGGAAGGCCTATTGGTAAGTTCATATTTCATATATATACTGTAGATGCCTTAGTGGTATTTGTGTACCAATTAGGGTTTGCCACTGCACCTTTTTTTGTACAACTTTTTGTCTTCTGAAAACATCAGAAAGCTGTGATGCTCTTGATTTCCATTGTACAAAGTCTGGAAACAAAAAGAGATGCAGTGACAGCAGTGTCTTCTTTTTATCAAGTTTTATTTTATTATTATTTTTTTTTTATGTATGTTCCGACATTGGACATAGGCTTCATCAAGCCCGTTACCGTGGCCCAGGTCATCTGCTACTCACACACACACACTCCCACACACACGTCACTACTTCTGAACTGGCACCCAGCCACAGAGGGAGGGAAGTGAGGGTAATTCCCAAATACTGCAGCTGTTATGGTACCAGCAAGGGTGTTTTATGATGTTCGGTGGCCTTATAGTTAGTGCCTCAAACTCAAATTGGAAGAGTAAATATTCTCAGGCCCTCACCTGAGAGGAATCGATCTCCTGACCTATAGGTTACGAGTCCAGAACACTAACCACTCGGCCACCTCCCCTTTATTCATCATGGGGCTTAAAATTTATCTTTAGAATCCCTTTCAACTCATTTATTTTCTCCATCCTCTGCCTGTATGATCATGCTCTCAGTCAGTTTTTGTTCCTTCTTGAACCTATCCAACACCATCTCCCTCTCTAGCTTGGAGAAAAATGGACTTTAATTCTCTCTATCTCTTACTATATCTCTTGCACACACAATCTGTTTACGTATACATTCATGGGGCTGGGGTCCTCAGATTTGATAGAATGCTTGCATTCTCTCCTAGCTTTATATCTCTGGTCTATTTTAATAATAGTAATAATAATGTCGCCCCATCCTTCATCTATGCACACTCACAAACACAAACGCACAGATGTACACATATTTTCTGTACGAGCTCTTCAAACGCATACTGTACACCATCACTATTTCTAGCTTAGAAAAAAATGGCCTTACTTTAACTCTTTCTTTCCTACCTCTCCGATAATGTTTTGATTTCACTTCACTTTTCACTCACTTACCTATATATATCAGCTGATTGTATTTCCTTTAGACAGGAAGTATATGCATATGTCAAAATATTTTAACTTCTTTCTTACCTCTCCGATAATGTTTTTATTTCACTTCACTACTTCTCACTCAGTTACCTACATTAGCTGATTGTATTTCCCTTTAACAGGAAGTATATGCATGTGTCTATTTCCTTTTGACAGGAAGTATATACATGTTGTATTTCACTTTGACAGGAAGTATATGCATGTATCTATTTATTTTAACTTCTCAGGAACCTCGGATAAGACATTAAAGACGGGAGGCCGAGGAGGCTGCAGCAGCACTGGTGGATTAGGAACCATCAAACAGTCAAGTGGAGTTGGGGGTAATTCAAACACAAGCAGTAGCAGCAGCAGCAGCAGCAGTGTGAGTAGTGGCACTGGCGAACGCAAGAGTCCCATGGGGTCAGCGGCCAACAGTCCCAAACCACCGAGTACCAAAATGGGTGGGGAGAGTAGCGACACCGAGGACGACGTTAAGAGCGAGTCAAGCTCTGGCGCCGGGCCCAAGGTTCCCCCGTTGAAAATTGTACTGGGAGGCGGAGCAGAGCAGGAACCTAACACACGTAACGGCAAGAGTTCCAGCAGCCGACACCTGCCCTACGTAGTTAATACCAGCTCTGGGGAGGAGAAGGAAGGAACATCCGATGCCAAAGAACCAGGGCAGCCTCCTAAGGTGAATATTTATGGATTGGTACTGTACAGCCGACAGCATAAATTTATTCGCGTCCATTTTATGTACTTACGGGGGTAGTACAATGTTGGAATATTAGGAGCAACTGATTCCTCCAAACTATTCCAAGCAACAGGACACTATTATGTTTGTTCATCCAGTCTTGTTTCCTTGTATATTTTGGAGGAATCACGGCACTCCAATCTACAAAAAGTATACTATCCCCTTAATAATGCTAATATGACCAGATAGTTGCATTCTGAACCAGTTTCTATCCTAAAAACATGTGAATTTTACTACATGTGAAGTATATTTGTCATCTCGGCATTCAAATTGTGTTACAACATCAATATAGCTCATTCATATGTAAGTGGAAATGAAGCGAAGTTATGCTGCCGACTGTACCAATATATTGTATTCATTTAGTGTTTAGCTTATATCTTATTTATCTACCTTTATAAACAGAGGTGGCATTGGGGAGGTTAACCTCTTATGAAATTAATTCATAACATAATCCAACATATTTGTTTGTCAGGAAAAATTCAATTGCCTAATTGTTAATGATTTTATTAAGGACTTGAGTTTTTTTTATTGTGAATGCCATTTTCAGGCATAGTTTTACATTTGTTTATTAATATTTGTGTAATTTTGTTACAGGTTGAGGAGCTTGGTGTAGGTAACAACAGTAACAACAGCAGCAACAGTAACAATAACAACAGTAATAATAATGGAAACACTAATAACAATAATGGTAATAACAACAATAACAACAATGGCAACAACAACAACAATGGCAACAGTAACCCTAACAATGGTAATGGTAATGGCAACAACAACATCAATACTAATAATAATAACAATAATAATAATAATAATGGTAGTAGCAACAATAACAACAACAATAATAATAATAATAATAATGGCAACAACAGCAGCAACAGTAATGGAAACAGTAGCTCTGGCAGTGAAAAGGGAAGTGGTACGAGAATCACACGGTCACAGCGTGGAGGTAATGCTGGCTCTTCAGAGGAAGGTGCAGCAGGTGAGAGGACTGCTACTCTATTATTTGTTGGTGTATTTTAGCTATTAGATTAAATAAGCTTACACACAAAATCATACTGCCATGATCTAGTTATTCTGTTATGAGAGAAGTCCACAATGGATTTATAAAATGCAGTATGATGACATTTAACACACCTTAATATATATATTATTTTGTGGTTATAGCCTCTACCTCAGTGGTGAAGACTGAGCTGTCCTCTGCCTCTGCTTCATCATCTATTAAACTGGAGGAAGCTGTTAGACCTGTCTCCACCACCATGGATGATGCAGTTCACCCCAGGAAACGCAAAATAAAAATGAAGGCTGAGCCGGAAGCAGAGCCTCCACCGGTGTCCCTGGTGGATCAACCAATTAGCAACTGTTATGAAACTTTCCTTAACATCAGAAAGCAGGTGGGTGCATTCTCACTTTATTTGTATGTGACGTGTGTGTGTGTGTGTGTGTGTGTGAGTAGCAGTTGACCTGGGCCACGGTAACGGGCTTGATGAAGTCTATGTCCAGTATTTAAAAAAAATACTCAAGAGTCTTATCAGTCACAGTTCAAATACCTAAATTGCTCTCAGTGACTGAAACAGCCATACACCATGAGTTTTGAAACCCATTTTGAGCATATAAATGTGAACCATCAGGAATTAATTTACAGAAACATAAATTATGTTGATTTTTATGTTCCAACACTGGACATAAGCTTCATCAAGCCCGTTACCGTGGCCCAGGTCAACTGCTACTCACACACACACACATCACGACTTCCGAACTGGTACCCAGCCACAGAGGGAGGGAAGTGAGGGTAATTCCCAAATACTGCAGCTGTTATGGTACCAGTGAGGGTGTTTTACGACATTCGGTGGCCTTATAGTTAGTGCCTCAAACTCAAATCCATACTGTTGCTACAATCAAATATCTACTAATGGAAGAACTATTGCTCTTCTTTGTCTTGGCCACACCTTAAGGTGAATTTCAATGTGAATATAGCATCAGAGCTATAGATAGATAGAATAATAGTGCGGGATCATCGTTTGTTTTCGTTTATTAACCATACGCTGGTGTTTCCTTCTTTCTCTTTCCGAGAAATAACTTCCTTCTTTATATCGAAGGAAATGGCCTTCCATTTTGTAAATGCACTGAGTGTTGAAGCTGGTGGTTAACTCGTAATCACTAAAAACGAGCGAGTCAAACACGAAATTTCCCTAACTTCAACTTTAGAATTTCCCTTTATGCCTCAATAATTTCCTGTTTACTCTTGAACATTGACAGCCTTTTTGGTATTTCTTCTGGTAAGACTTTCCCTGTTTACTTTTGAACAATCTTTATATAATTTCCCCGTGTGGATTTCAAAATTCCCTAAAACAGAGAAATTACCTTGCCCCTGGCAACACTGGGTAGTGGGAAGGAGCGGGAGGTGTGGTGGCAACACATTCACCCACACTGTACAGACGCCAGTGATATCATTTCCTGGCACGTTCATTATGATTTCGCTCGTTTTATATAAGAACTCCTCGGATTTGCTTCACTTATTTTTGCCACCCGTTCTATATGGATGCAATCGTTTTGTAAAATAATTTTAAGCTAATATTTTGGTCGCTCGTTCTATACGAGAATCGTTCTATGTGAACACGTTCTATATGAGACCGAGGTGTGTATATATATATATATATATATCACGACTTGATCATCTCGCCTTGTTTCTCATCCCAGATTGAGCGTCGGCGTGAGAACCTCCGACCGGTGCAGCCAAAACCTCCGCAGGGATTCAAGGACTACCTGATGAACCGGTGCTCATATGTACTGGCTGGGAATGCCACCTCCAGGCTCTCCGTGCCCATTATATCGCCCCCGGCATCCCTATCACAACTACTCAAGGACCTCTTCAATGATCAGGAGAAAGAGCGATATAGACTAAGGCTACAGGTATGTATCATGTGTTGCATTCTGTCTGTTATGTTTTTGGAAAGTTATGCACGGTTCACATTAGCCCATTTGTACGGATCCGACATACGTCAATGACGTTACAAACGGCCGTGTATGAGTCCATCCAGTGTGAACCGGGGCCTGTCTACTATCCCGGGCAAGACAGCCATTGTTGAATGGAACGGAACGGAAAAGATGAACTCAAGTCATCTTTTACAGAAGGACGGCGGCGTGTGGTGTCCATGTATAATGTTGTTGACTTTTCATCATATCATGAAAATATCAAAGTGAAGTATTTGTGCACAAATAAAGGTGTAAATTTATTCAAATATTATAATTATTTGACTGTATTTGTTATATGTACATCAATTTATGTGAGGATAAAAATATTGTTCATGGGTACAAGCCACAGTAATTATGGTTTAATTTCAGAATTTTTACCTGTTCATGGACAACTCATTTTACATTCATCTACATTTGACATTGATACAAGCATTGCTCTGTTTGTGTGGAGCCTTTTGGGGATAAAACTACTTCAAACTATACTGGCAGCTTTTCAAAAATCATTTCAACTTATAAAAACAGAGAATAATTATACCTTAACACCTTAATTAATATTAGTACTTAGATACCCAGGTTAGGTTCAGGTTAGGTTTGTTTGGTTATTTTTAGTTTATACAATTCACCAATCCACACTGGATTTTATGAGTTTATATTTTAACTTCTAATTATCTAATAGATAACAATGCAAAAGTCAATTAGGATATCATACCTTTCTAAGCCTACAGCAGGGGTTCTCAAACTTTTTGGCTCGTCGACCCCCTAATGAAGTTTCATATTTTCTGTCGACCCACGAAGTCCTAACTTATAATATTATAAACAACAGAAAAAAAAAAATTAAAATATATTAGTAGTAGTAGTAGCAGCAGCAGCAGCAACAGCAGTAGAAATAGAGTATGATGAAAATGGAACAAACAGAAAAGAAATACTATACAATTTAATTCTCTTCATATGGCTCTCCTCTCTGCCACTTGTCACACTGCGAGAGGAGGTGGATGGGGGAGGTGGATATGCTTGCTCACTCGATCAGTTCGGGAAGCACACAGGAATTGTTCTCGTACGGAGTCTACTCTACAGATTGGAGGCAGTCTCTTTGACCCCCTTTCGACCCCCTGGCTATTCATTGACCACTTTGAGAACCCCTGGCCTGCAGTATATTGATTCATGCCATAATTACAACTGCATGCTGGGCCTATACATGAATTTGCAAGAAGCTTGAGGGGGGATGACGGACATCTCTTCCATATTAACCAACTGGGAGTCATTGAGCATGTTTTAGTTTATGATAGGTGGATTTAAGCCATATGCAACCTTGGACTAAATGGCGCTTTTGTGGAGCAGTTTCATATTGAAAACAGAAGTCATGCTTACTTATTGTTTTAAACAAACGACTCCGTGACGCAAATCAAAACAGACGGAGCTTATCTCCTCTGTAGCCCTACCTCTGTACGGTTCGTGACGTCATTAACGGATGTCGGATCTGTCCAAACGGGCTAATGTGAACCAGGCATTAGGTTAGTTCAAAGTGCATAGTAATAATTCTCTTACCAGTACCGCTGATTATATTTTCATATTTATTGCTACAGGTATATTGTGCATTCTGTCTGTTATGTTTTTGAAAGTTAGGTTAGTTCAAATTGCATAATAATAATTCAATTGCCAGTATCTCTGATTATATTTTCATATTTATTGCTGTATACCACTGTCATATTTCCACTAAGAGCTCATATCAGGCAACCACACCTGTAAAAATTATGGAAATATTTGCAGACATTGATTTTCTACATATACTGTAATTATGCACTATATGATGTAAACACACACATGCACTCACACAGTTCTTCATTTAATAATTATAGCTTTGTTTGTGTCTCTGAATGCAGCACTTGATAGAGAAAGAAAAGCTCGTGTTGAGTGTGGAACAGGAGATACTTCGTGTGCATGGTCGGGCTGCCCGTGCCCTCGCCAACCAGGCTCTGCCATTCTCCGTTTGTACTTTCCTCAAGGATGAAGAGGTTAGTAGTACAAGAAGTCTCAATGTATGCTTCCTCCCCTCAGGAGAGCATGCAACACTCGCCAAGCTTCTTGTTCTCACCCCTTTTCTGTCCAACTCCCTAATGCAAGAGTTAACCGGTACTCTCAGTCTTTCATATACATAACTGGTCAACTCTGAAACACTCTACCTTCATCCATCTTTCCGCCTTACTACGACTTATGTTCCTTCAATCACAATGTGTCTAGGCATCTCAAACGAAATTGGACATGATTTTGGACTACTCTCATATTGTACTTCGCAGATGAGGGTGATAATCGGGCTCACAGCCTTTAGTCCTCATCTTTCTGAGGAAAAAAAAAAAAAGCTGAAGTTGGGAAATAAGAATTTTGCTTGCATTGTGAAGCTTGGTGAAACTGTTGTATTGAATGTGTCTGTCTGTATGTATGTGTTGACCTAGAATATGAGAATGGAAATATTACTAGTTCTGTACTGTATTTATAAACATTGTTGGTATGTGAGTTCTCATGATTTATGACATCCTTTCGAGTTCAGCAGAAGAGAGCTCTTGTAAAAGTCGTATATCCTCTAACTTATTGTGATAAAATAGTAAAGCATAAATGTGAGTCATTTGTAGACAAATTCTTCATTTGAGTTTAGTTAGGTAACTGTCTAGATACCACACATACAATATCAGTTTTTGAAATGAATGGTTGTATAACACACAAGAAATAACTAATGGCAACAATAGTATTGTGAAAATATGATGAAGCCAAACAGCCCAAAATTCATGAATTAATGTTAATGTGCTATGGTATAATTTTATTAGTTTAACTTTTTTCTATTTTCTTAACTAATGATGCATCAGAGATAAGTAATATAATTGTAAACGCTTCCTTTCTGCTGAGAGAGATACTCAAGGGGTCAGAATATACCAGTATGTATAATAACACACTATAGAAGATTGTACTTCACACAACATTATATACTCAATGAAAGGCCTTTGGAAAAACCCAGTCCTGTTTAGCCAAGTAGCAGGAAGAATGTTAAAAACTTAAATTGACCGATTGATTGAAGTAAATTGTTCTAATCAACAGGTTTACAACATAATCTCTCCTGAGCAAGAAAAGGATGGGAATGCCAGATCAAGATACAATGGCCGTCTGTTCCTGTCATGGCTTCAGGATGTGGATGATAAGTGGGACAAAATTAAGGTGTGTTTAGTATTTGTGTACAAAGATTTTTTATGTTGTTGCCGACAGGAATATTGATCCCTTTCTTATGTTTTTTTTTTTGTTTTGTTTTTTAAGCACAATAGATCTATTGTTGCTGTTTACAAAACCTTGTAATTTCTTACTCATAATATTGAGTCAGACAAGTTACAGACTCCTAAACTGTCACATGTCATCTCTACAATGGTGAAATTTAGGAAGTGAGGACGTATATATAATCCAATCCAATCACAAGTTTGAGGAAATGTGAAATGTGTTTCTTTTTATTGGAATTTTGAAACCATGAAATAAATATTTATCTTTCAGGAGTTCATGGTACTGAGACACCACAATGAAGCAGAGTCACTACATGCTGTACAGCGGATGGACTGGGAGTGGAAGCTGAAAGAATTAGGGGACTGTGATGCAAACTCCAGACCCCAGATAGATGACCTACATGTACCGATGGTCCATGTGTCTGATGATTTCGATCTGCTTCCCGAGTGAAAAGCTGTAGATGTAAGTTGTAAGGTTTTTTCTATTTCCATATTAAAGAGCTCCAGGTTATCCAAGAAGTTTGTATGTATGTAGGCTGCACGTAGTTGGATTATGTGTTTCGTAATTCAGCCTTGGCTGGCTTGCTCTTACATACTTTAACTCAATGATTGACAAAACAGGAATGAACCCTTGATGTTACTGAGGAATATTATGACTTTGAAAAATTGGGGGGGTATTTCTATTAGCTTGATATGCTTTTTATTAAAGAGATTCAAGTTAAAACAACAGACAAGATGAAGAGTGTGGGCTACTTGTTGTTGTTGGATTATTTTGTGTCATCAGTAATGCCGTCGTCATTGCTCTGTCCTCATTCTTCACTGGTCAGAACAGAAATGAACCCTCAATGTAACAGAGGAATATTATAACTCTATGCTGAATACCTCTGGCTGTGATATTTGTTTAGATGGTAAATGCCACCACCCTCCTGAGTCCTTACTCAAGGATAAAATGACTTGAACTGTTAAGGTGGAAATTCTTTTTTGGTACATTGGAGTGCCTTGATTCCTCCAAAGTATGCTAGGAAACAGGACCAGAAGAACAAAAATAATAGTATTCTGTTGCTTGGAATAGTTTGGAGGATTCAGTTGCTCCAGATTTACCAACACAAAACTTCCCCCTTAAGTGTTCTGCAGGCCTCATGGATGTATGTACAGTTGGAGCTAGTCTGAGTGCTACACCTCGTCCACTTTTTTGCACTAAAATACCACAGAATTTTAAGCCTCCCAACTAGGGGCCAAATGCAAGAGAAGTCATGACCCATAACTTTGTGTATCCAAGCTCTAATGCCTGTCCTCAAGATTTTTTTTATATATACCTCAACCTCTGGACTAGGCTGTCAGTAGCCCGTGACTCTTGCGAGGCCCCGAGATTATTGGGTGTCGCACTAGATGAGACAGTGGAGCTTCGTGGTGTGATGTTGGTACCGTAGCTTCTCTTCTGTCCCACTAGATGACCACACCTTATTTATACACAATAGCAAGTATTGATTGGTTAGAGAGGGTTCTTTTAACCTTTTCATGTTGGACATAATCTACACCCCTGTCCCTATCTGGCTGGCAGGCTAAAAAAAAAGTAATTCCCTTAACATGAATGTTGGAGAAAATATGAAAATACCATCACAAATTACTAATGTTACGGGGCTGCTCTGCCAGACAGCTTGAGGAACTTCAACATCAACTAATGTTTACCTTTGAGCTTCATCAGACATAAATAATACTATAGACTGGCTGCAATGGTGGTATGAACAGAGGAAGTGGAAACAGACTGTGAGAGGGCAGGTATGGACCTTACTGTGTTTATATAGCCTCTTCCACACGAGAAGAAGCAAAAAGACGGCGGGCACGGGCAACTGAGTGATATCTCTCGCTTTTGACCAGTGTTACCAGATCAAACAGTCTCTGGCAGCCATTGACTACTTGTGCCCGACACCCACCCACAAAATTGGTAACAGTGTCTGACAGCAGTTTTTTTTCCTTGTGTGGAAGGGGCTTAAGCGAGAGTGGGTAGAGTAGCACAGGATGCGGGTGGGCGAGGGCAAGCAAGGGCATTTGTGAAGTATATACGGATTCAAAACACATTTCCAGACACTGATTTACCGGTAGATTACAAAAAATTAATAACAGTAAATTAAGCTTGCCATTTGGTACATCCTGTTTGTTTGTTCAATAGACATAATATAGTGTGTTCTCCTGATGCTTAAGGTGGAAGTGCAGTGTTGGTAAATCTGGAGCAACCGATTCCTCCAAACTATTCCATGCAACAGAACACCATTATTATTTTTTGTCATTTGGTCCTGTTTCCTGGCATACTCTGGAGGAATCATGGCACTCCAATGTAACAAAAGTGAATTAACCCCTTAAGGAGAGAGTATACTTTTGGTACATGGGAGCACATTGATTCCTCCAAAGCACTCCAGGAACCAGGACCAGATTAACAAAAATAATGGTGGCCTGTTGCTGGGAGTAGTTTGGAGGAATCTTTATCTGCAATAATGCCAAAACTGTACTCTCCCCTTAAGAGATAATGAACGGACTTTGAGCTCAATTGTATTTTATGTGCTGGGTTAGAATTCATGGATGGGTGGATGTAGGATTCTGAAATTTCTACAGCTGTGCAAAAACTGATGTACCATTTCAAATCTGGGAGAACTTGTCACTAGAACCTGATTATTCTTTTATGCTACAAATAGCAGCATCATTCAGTAGACCTGACATGTGATTGATCCAGTGTTTGCATTATTCTACTTTGATCTTCCCCCAACACTGTTGTAGGATTAGGAAGTTTTTGTGTGTCAAATTTTTATTAGGAATGTGGAAGAGGTCTGTATTTCTGTGATATACATTTGACTTTCATAGCATCTAGGGCTTAATTATTACATGTGATCACTATCTGTGGGGAAGTAGCACTAGGCTTTTCCCTCCCTCGACTGTGAGCTAATCTACAGGTGTTTGATATAGGAAATGAGTTTCACCGAGTGACAGCTGACCAAAGGCCAATAGTATCACTATTATTGTGATCAGTGATCACTTTTAATTTTGGGAGTACCACACTGTCTAGTACATGTTTTGTCTGCTTTTTGTCATCATATTCAGTTTTTCAAGAATCAAGACTTATTCATAGCTCCAACTCATTCTACCATGTTCAGTTATTCCAATTTTAACATAACATTTGTCAAGAACTAAGGTATACTTTACAGTTTCAGTTCCCTTGGGACTTCAATATTAATATTTGACAGCATAATAATTCAGCTTTATCTTCCTTCGTTCTTTCAACATTTGATATCAAGTATTGTATGTTAAAAATTTGAATAGCACAGTAAAATGAGATGAAGTATACTAGGTACATATTTGATAGTAGTACTGTACACTTGCCCAAAAATTTTTAAAACAATCCCAACATGTTAAGATTTTAGACACAGGAAGTCTCCTACTCTGTCCAAATAGGCCCATAAGACTGATTTAGGATTGTCTCTAACAAAGAAAGTCCACTATGTATAAAACTAGTTTCGGATATCTGTGTGTGTGTTCGTCGATCCATAACGGCAAGGACCTGTATGGTATGAGGTACCCATATTTCAACCTCATTATTCATTAAATGTGGAGTGGATGTATTGTGGATAGGATGGTGGTGGATATGAATGTTGGTGGTAGATGTGAAGTGGATGTTTGAGGTGGTAGAAGAAGTGGTGTTGGTGGCAGAGGAACAGTAGGAATAGACCCAAGTGGTGGTGGTGTGGAGAATTAGACACAACCATTACCACTGACTGCACATTGGCCTTACACTTTCTAGTGTGGATAGTTGCTTTATGGAATGATATATATTTTAAGGGACCCTGTAATGTAGGCAGAAAATTGGAGATAAATGAGTCCAAATATTGCCACGAAACACCACCTTTAGGGAAGGAGTGTGTTTCATGGCATAGTTAGGTGGAATAAAAAGCCTCCAATTCTCATACATGATCACAGAGTCCTTATATCATGAAGGATAAGATCAACAAAGAATTTTTTTTAATTATCTTCTTAAAACTAGTAAACTGGCTTGCCTCCCGCTCATTCTCTCCTCATCATACGGAATGCCACATTAGTTGGAAAGTTTATCTTCCATATTTAATTTGATTTGGTATGATAACTTTTGTTCATTGGACAATTCATAGGGATGGTTTCAAAACTTTTGGGGTAAGTTTACATGAACTATATTTACTTGGGGATTTTTCTTAATACTTTGGGGTTTGGTAAGTTGTGTCTCAGAGCATCCCTCCCGTATGTCGTGTTTGAAGTTGTCTTCTTCACTGGCCAAGCCTTGTGAGTTTATGTATTTTTGTGGTGCACAAGGTGTTGCTAACGATGCTTGTGATAGTAATAAAACATGTGAATGAAGATACTGCAGCTTCCCTTCACGGTGAAGTATATGACTCATTCGTAGACTTTAATTTTAAGGGGATATCATACTTTTGGTGATTTGGAGTGCCTTGATTCCTCCAAACTATCCCAGGAAACAAGACCAGATTAACAAATATAATGGTGGCCTGTTGCTTGGAATAGTTTGGGGGAATCAACTGCTCCAGATTAACCAACAGTGTACTACCCCCTTAAGTAGAGGTTTAATGATCATACAGCAATTTTCACACATACTCTATTGTCATTGACAATACTTGTACTGATTATGTAATTGAAAGATAAAGTAAAAGAATGCAGTAGTACTTGCCCATGTTTTAATACTATTACTGACAAAGTAGTGCTGGGCTTTGGTTGAATAAAATGTTATGCTGTTGAAGACAAATGCATCAGTCAGTGTTATAACTCATGAATTGGTTACCTGTCAAATGCATCAGTCAGTGTTATAACTCATGAATTAATTATCTTGGTTACCTGTCAATTAAGGTACATAACTTTGTGCTAAATCCAAAATGTTTTGGATGTTTTGTTTAAGACTTTATATTGGAGTTAATCAGGATATACCTTTTGTATTATTTAATTCAAGAGATATCATTGTAACATTCTTAAATTTGACAGTGTTAGCAACTGAAGTTCAGTTGTCTGAACACTTCTCACAGATTTAATGCAACTGAACCAGACAAGTGTTCATGTAATTACGTTATCAGGCTACTTAGTAATTGGAGTACCAGTTGAGATAGATACCTTGTGTGCACTGAGTGTGTTGCAATATAATACTGTTTCAGTATTACATACATTACTGAAAAGAATAGTTTCATACATACATTCAAATTACTATAATGGCCATAACCCGAGTCATGTGTAGATGACTACAAATATGCCAAAAGATTATGCTCCATTCCCTATCCAGTCACTTGTCCCTGTGATCATATTTGGGAGCTTACAGCAGGACTAGGAATACAGCAGTTATTCCAGGCCCAGCACTAGTGTAAAGGATTAGTCAGTATGATGATGTGAGTGGATGTGCATAGATGTGTACTCTGGAGATTCAAGCAAAATTTGCATTCCCAGTTGGTGTGGTCCCATGAGGAAGTATTTCATTGCTAAATGTTCATGATTGGTGTCTACAATATTTCTGGGGTACAGATATATATATATAAATATATATATATATACACAGTATTGATATATGTTGCATTGTTTATCAGATTTTATGTGAAACTAAGTATCATGGGAATGGCTTTGTATAATGTTTGTGCTGATGTATGAAATGAAAGTATTATGAATGGATTAGAGTTATTAGTATAACAGATAGCAGTCCACTAAACAAAACTTGTCATTATGTAATAAGTAACACGTATGATTGTAATGTAGAATACAGACAAATTGTAGAAAATGAAGCACCATGTGAGGAGAAGGTTTTATTGAATGTTTTGACTATTGCTTCTTCAAGTTGTAGCTAAGCAGCCTACAGCCTGGAGAAACACAAGTGAACATTTTCAGTTAGAAAGATATGTTCATCTTTTCATAGTCCATTTCAGTACGTGATTTCTCCATGTAGGATGTTTACAACCATGAAACCTTCCATATATATGTCAGTAAAAGCTCCTTCTCAAATGGTGTTTATTTTCTGTAAGGTTATCACTTGCTCAATATAGTATAATCTCTGCTGAAGCTTCAGATTAAAAACTACAGTACTTTTTTTTTTCCCCAACTGTTTTAGACAAAATAAATAAGGATTGTATTTGGAAACCTTCTGGTATATGTACTGTATTGTGTATCAGGTGTTTTGATGAAAAAATGGTAACTTCATTCTAAGTCACCCAATAAAAAAAAATTGATTTACCATATAATGTAATACCTTATGTTTTCTTTACCTTACCTTTATGTTGTATGGAAAAGGGTTAAGATTATACATGTATTGTGTAGGGAAAAGAAGATGGAATTCAGTTATAGTATTCATCTTTTATTTGATGTACCGTAACTGTTGAGGGTTGACTAATATGAGTTATGGGAACAGAAGAGAAATATTAGAAAATGAATGGAGATGTGAAGGCCCATTAGGCATCCCGGATTCCACTCGCTCACACATCACAATTTCTGAACTTGTAGCCACAGGGAGAAAGATGAGAGGTTAGATACCAATTACATGAATTAGGGTATCGCAGCTGACATGGTACAGCCAGTAGCAAACATTTGTTTCCATCTCGTGTACATAATATTGCTAATATGACCAGGTAGTTGCATTCTGAACCAGTTTTTATTCCAACAACATATGTAATTTAGCACTAGAACTATATCTACATTATATAATGCTGTCAACCCCTCACCTGAATGGATGCAAGTGATAGTGTCGGCAGAAGATGTCGACTCAATTCTTGCAGTAGTAAAGGCAGTGTCTTGATGTGGTAGTAGTATTTTTCCCTTGTGTCTAGGTTATTGTTTGAATTGCATCATTGCACATACTGTAAAGCAAGTGAAGAGGGTCATCATAATTAGTGGGTATAGCAGCTTTATATACAACAGGCCCAAGCATGGGAGCTCCATGAAATTCATTATATAATAAGAGTTTGTCTTGGTTGAACGCAGAAAACTTCAGCAATAAAAGAAATCAGGTGATATAAATAGACAATTTTGAGCTAATATTAAATTTCAAAGTATGAAGAAGAAGGAAGTTAGATAAAGATAAAAAGGAGATGGAAAAGGAAGTTAGGCACAAATAAAAAGGGAATTGGATAAAGATAAGGAGGAAGTTAGATAAAGATAAAATGGAGAGGGAGAAGGAAATTAGCAAAGATAAGAAGTGATAGAAATATTGGTAAATATTTACTTCTATGGCATTTCCTCCGCAAATGCCCCATTTCCTAACCTAAACCGCATCAGACTAACGGGCAGACTACCGGGAAATAGCCGTGGTAAAGTGACCGGGGCAAAATACTGGGACCTAGCAGGATCTGGCAACACTGCTACAAAACGGTAATTCTTTCAATAAATACCGAAATGTTTACCATTGTACATTATCCTCTGAAAAAAAAAAAAAAAAAATATATGTATATATATAAAATAAAACAATAACTATGGTTTTGGCATCACTGCATCTGGCATCACTCTGATCTGGCAACACACTGATACTGATACCACAACAAGATTGGTTTGCAGTCCAATAATTTGTGAGTTTCCTTTTAGTTTTCTATGTTGTATTATGATGATTGATAATACTAATGGTTCTTTAGTGGTTTATTATGATATATACGAGTGAATAAAGAAGGGAAACAAGTAAAATACAGTATTATATTCCCTCGATTAATATTAGATGATTAAATTTAATTATATGGATATAATTAATTAACACAGGCTCGGTAAATTACTTTATTAATAACACTGCTACAAAACGGCAATAGTCTAGATAAAATACATTATTAATCTGTATTATAATGAATAACACAAGCCTGGGAACACACACACACTGACACAAGCCTGGGAAAGAAAACACACACACACACACAAGCCTGGGAATACACACACACACACACTGACACAAGCCTGGGAATACACACACACACACTGACACAAGCCTGGGAATACACACACACACTGACACAAGCCTGGAAATACACACACACACACTGACACAAGCCTGGGAACACACACACACACACACTGACACAAGCCTGGAAATACACACACACACACACACACTGACACAAGCCTGGGAATACACACACTGACACAAGCCTGGGAACACACACACACACTGACACAAGCCTGGAAATACACACACACACACTGACACAAGCCTGGGAATACACACACACACACTGACACAAGCCTGGGAATACACACACACACACTGACACAAGCCTGGGAATACACACTGACACAAGCCTGGAAATACACACACACACACACTGACACAAGCCTGGAAATACACACACACACACTGACACAAGCCTGGAAATACACACACACACACTGACACAAGCCTGGAAATACACACACACACACACACTGACACAAGCCTGGAAATACACACACACACACACTGACACAAGCCTGGAAATACACACACACACACTGACACAAGCCTGGAAATACACACACACACACTGACACAAGCCTGGGAAAGAAAACACACACACACACATAAGATTCATTGGAAGATGTCGTAGAGGCTCCGTTATGACAGCCTGAATACTAATATTTGGTTGGCTTTGTTGGCTTTGCGTGGTGTTATTAATTTTGGTATTTATCTAGATTCTAGACTATTGCCATTTTGTAGCAGTGTTGCCAGATCCTACTATGTCCCAGTATTTTCCACCGGTCATTTCCTGTACTTTAACACGATTATTTCCTGGTAGTTTGCCCCGGTTAGGTCCCGGTAGTCTGCCCAGGTTAGGTCCCGGTAGTCTGCTGTGGTCTAGGTTAGGTTAGGTAAGGTCAGGGTAATTTCGAAGTGCCCCATTTGAATATCTTGGAAATGGGGCATTTGTGGAGGAAATACCATAGAAGAAAATAGTCTTAGAATGGTCTAAATAAAGGTTTACAGTCCATCCGCCCCAGTGACGATGCGCCCCAAGTCCATTCGCCCCAGAAGTTGGGGTGAATCTACTTCATCGGTCGTTGATGCGCCCCAACTGCTCAATATTGAGTTGTTGTGCCCCAACTCCCTTTTTCAAAATTTGGAAACTTTTTAGTCATCATGATAATTGAACTCGCAATTAAAAAAAGAATATTACACATTGGATGTAATAATAATAGTTTCAATATTTATAAAAAAAAAATCTGTATTGCATACTCGTCATGAAAACCTCTTTATTGCATATTCGACATATTGAGTTCTTGCGCCCAAAATCCTTTTTTAAAGGAAATCAATTTAGGAGATAAAATTATTAGACACATAGGATGTAGTAATAATAGTTTTGATATAAAAAAAGTATTTATTATATATTCATATGTCATGAAAACCTCTTTATTGCATTAAATACAGTATTTTAAACATAAAAGGAGACAAAACAGGATGAAAAGACTAGTACGGTACAAAATAGGAACATTCAGCAAGTAGTTGCATTGGCAACAGATCTCCATTAGTGTACCTATCCCAGCAAGTATGCAAACAGGCCTGGAGTGTCCTATAGGATTTTCTCTGGATGTGCTTGATTTTCCTGTCAGACACTAACTTAAGTGTCCTATCAATATCTTCTGATTCTTCTTTTAGAAGGGTAGTCAGGACATAGAATGGTAATTGGCTCTTTCCCACATTACTGTTGAGGTAGTTGTGCCACCCTTCCACATCATTGTTGGTCCTCACACTCCAGCTAGCCAGGGGAAAGATAGTGGATGTGATCCACTGGTTGCGAATGTACGCAACAAGAGTAATTAAGTTAGAGATAAGGGCTGTGCTCGAAATTAGCTGGTTAAATGTTGTAATGATATCCTCACATGGCAGGTATGGAAGTGCAAGCAACTTTCTGATAAACTTGTGTGTACCACAATCTGGGCAATAAGCAACTTGCAAGCCATGGGCCTGCACTAGTCGCCACACTGCCTGGGCCCAGTGAAATCCACAGCCGTGGATGGTCACTGTGGGAAACACCTTTGAAGACATGAGACAGAATAGGAGAGGGACCTGTTTAATAGAGTCTCCAGATTTTACAAACGAGTGAATGGAAAAAAGTTGGTAAAACGGCTTTCGCACCACTTTGAATGTTGAATCTATAAACCAGTGTCGACATTTGAAAAGGATATCTAATTGAGCAGTAATGGCAAAGATGAGGTAACGATTGCCATGCACATGAATGTCACTTTGTAGAAAGTCCTGGCCAATAAAATCAATGTCAAGTGTAAAACACAAGTCTGTTGGATCAGTAGGGTGTGTCTTTTGTCGGTGTCGATTGGCAGTATGTGCAAGATGTGCAGGCTTCGAAAGACTTGGGTAAAGTTTTGACGTATCCAAATATTTACGCATTGCCGTTGACACAATCTCCCCTGCTGGTCTGAAGATATTGTTGCATGCCTCTTCCATCACAGCAGCTCGGATTTGATGTACTGTAGTTGTGTTGGGTTGAGCGGGATGATAGTGTTTAGCGGTGCCAGGTATGAAGCTATCTCCGACTTGCTTTACTGTTGCGCGACATATTACTGCACTTCGAAACCGCTTGCAACACTGCCAGTCAACCGATCCATTTTTGTTTTTTTGCTTTATGTTGTATGAATATCCAATAGAGTTTGTTAGCTTTGGATGTCTTTGGCGGGATGAGTTTTCAACAATAGTCCACGTCGTAACATTATCCACAACATCTGTATCCATAGGGGTAGAATCACACAGTGAATGATGCAGACTATCATTGTGTGTGCTGGACGATTGCAGTATACCTTCACTCACTTCTACTGCAGGTGGCAATAGTGGCGGCTGGGAAGGATGCATGCTATCATGTGTGCTTGGCGATTGCAGTGGTGAACCATCATCACTCACATCTAGAAACGATGGTATGACAAGCGATAATATTACCTCTGGATCCAATATTGAAGAGAGAGAGAGAGAGAGACCGGATGGAGGGGAGAAGAACAGGATGGAGGGGAGATAAGAGTGTGTGTGTGTGTGTGTGTATACTCCAAGTAATCCCCACAGTTCATCCTCTGATAATCCAGCTGACTTACACCCGAGTTGCAGGTACGGTGCTGCCACTTATATCACCTCTCACACTGGAGTGCTTGCTGCCTTGGCCTTACTTCGCAAAAACAGACTATGCACAGGTATGTTGGCAGATCAGTCGCCATGATGGAAGTGTGGCTATAAACAATATTTGTACTCCAAAGTAACCTCATTTGGCTGGTTCGAATTGGTTGAAATTATTCGTTCACCCAATTTATGCGAGTTGGGGCACAACGACTTGGTTGTGGGGCGCATCAACTTCCCCACGAGTAGATGTGCCCCAACTTACGGGGTGAATGGACTTGGGGCACATCGTCACGGGGGTGGATTGACCTGCTACCTAAATAAGTGGGTAATGAAGGTAATAACGGTAATTCTTTCAATATTTACCTTAATTATGGTATTTATCTAGATTCTAGACTATTGCCGTTTTGTAGTAGTGTTGCCAGATCCGGCTAGGTCCCAGTATTTTGCCCCAGTCAGGTCATGGTACTTTACAATGGTTAGGTCCCTTTAGTTTGCCCAGGTTAGGTCCCGGTATTCAGATACGGTCTAGGTTAGGTAAGGTAAGGTCAGACTAATTTCAAAATGCCCCATTTGAATATCTTGGGGCATTTCCATGGACAAGGGGCGAATGCGCCATATTCTTACTTTCGAGTTATGATTGTTTATAAAGTTTGGTACACATATCAGACATAAAATAATTCAGAAAAGCATGTTATTATATATCATTAGAATCCTCTGGACCAGACCAACTTATACATCTTGAAAAAAAAACAAAAAAACATGAGGGCATGTTTTCATCATACCGGTATAGTATTTATTGTTCAATCCAAATTAAATTCATTCCTCTATTAGATATCAATGAAACTAAAACACTGAGAAAGTTTTAGCCAAAAATTCCAATAATTGGTATTTTTACTATAATTATTAATTAATTTCATTCACCAGCCCCAGACTTGTTGACAGCCTTCACCACTGTCTCTTTAGGCCTTTCTCTCGGAATTTAGCCAAGTGTCAGGCCTTCTCTTGCGTGAAGGCACGAGCGGCGTTGTAGTAGCCTAATTCTGAACATGACACCGAGTAATTAACTCGTAAATCACAAAATAATGTGGAATATAAACAATGTCTGGCTTCTGTTGACACCGGGAGGGGTGAAAAGCGTAGCGAGGTTGGTAGTGCGCATCTGATTGGCTGAAAGGTGGTGCTGTAACTCGGGGGAGAGGTAAATGCTCGTCCATTGGCTGGGCCGCGCGTTAACATTCGCCCCTCTTCCTCAGAAATCCCACACCTCCTCCCTGCCACCACATGTGCAGAACAGAATATCCTGAGCCTGTATTTTTTTTTTTTTCTATACCTCAACCTCGGGGCTTATTTAAGTATATTGCCATTCTGTAGCAGTGTTGCCACATCCGGTTAGGTCTTGGTAGTTTAGCACGGTTAGGTCCCGGTAGTCTGCTGCGGTCTACAGTACAGACATAGGTAAGGTCAGGCAAATTCCAAAATGCCCTATTGAATATGCACTATCTTGGGAAATTGGCCATTGACGAGGGAAATGTCATAAATGAAAATAATCTTATATAGGTTTAAATTTGTGGGTAATGATGATAGAAAAAAAAAGTCATCATAGAGAATGAATGACATTATACTAACTAGTTACCTAGCATAACTTTATCTTTATTTTATTATCTACATGTTATGCGTTAAGGGACCCCGTGATGTAGTCAGAAAATTGGAGGTTAGCGAGTCCTCCAAAGATTGCCAAGAAACACCACCTAGATTGAAGGAGCTTGTTTTGTGGCATAGTAATCAGGGTCCTTAAGGGGGAAGTTATGTGTTAGTAATTCTGGAGCAACTGAATCCTCCAAACTATTCCAAGCAACAGAACACCATTATCTTTGCTCATCTGGTCCTGTTTCCTTTGCATACTTTGGAGGAATCAAGGCACTCCAATGTACCAAAATAGAATTACCACCAAGTTATACAAGGTGTATGGTGACGTATAGCAATAACTTACACCACATATATATAATTTCATATAGAGTATATTTTGTTGTATAAAGTATGGTGTTTAGTCAGTCTGTGTGTCTGGGTTAGGTCCTGGTAGTCAGTCAGTCTGTCTGGGTTAGGTCCTGGTAGTCAGTCTGTCTGGATTAGGTCCTGGTAGTCTGCCTTGGAGATGGGGAATTTGGGAATTAGCCTAACATAACATAACATGACCTGACCTAACCAAGACCGGGGCAAACTACCGGGACCTAGGCTATATTTGGTGCTATATTACAGTAAATGTTCAAATAAATCAAATGATGAAAGACTGGTATTGTTATTATTGTTTCAGATATGAAGTAACAGTGTGGTTGGCAGCCCTGACACCAGTAGCAGTGTGGTTGGCAGCCCTGACACCAGTAATAACCAATTGGTCATATTGGTGGCAGAATTAAGCTGTGTTTGTGATGAAGATGGAAGAATGTCAAAAGTTTAATGATAAATCTCAACTCGAACAACACACACTTATGCACATACAAGTAAAAGATTTTGAATGTAACGAGAGTGGTAAAAAGTTTAGTACGAAAGGCCATCTAAAAAACCACATACTTTTTCACACAAGACCAAAGGATTTTGAATGTAACGAGTGTGGTAAAAAGTTTACCAGCAAATGTACTCTAAAGGAGCACATACTTATACACACAGGAGTGAAGGATTTTGAATGTAATGAGTGTGGTAAAAAGTTTAGTAGGAAATCTGATATTAAGCAACACATGCATATGCACACACAAGTAAAGGATTTTCATTGTGATGAGTGTGGTAAAAACTTTAGTAGGAAACGCTACCTCAGAAAACACAAACTTACGCACTCAGAAGTGAAGGATTTGGAATGTAAAGAGTGTGGTAAAAAGTTTAGTAGGAAATGCGATCTCACGAAACACATGCATGTACACTCGCAAGTAAAGGATTTTGAATGTAATGAGTGTGGTAAAAAGTTTAGCAGGAAATGGCATATCAAGAAACACATGCTTGTACACACACAAGTAAAGGATTTTGAATGTAATGAGTGTGGTCAAAAGTTTAGTAGGAAATGGGATCTCAAACAACACACACTTAAGATACACACACAAATAAAGGATTTTCAATGTAATGAATGTGGTAAAAAGTTTTGTACGAAGTATGATGTCGATAAACACACCCTTACACACACACAAGTAAATAGTTTTGAATGTAATGAATGTGGCAGAAAGGTTAGTAGTAAATGGGCTCTCAAGCAACATTTGTTGACTCATACTGGAGAGAAAAAGTTTATTTGTGATGATTGTGGTAAAGGGTTTACTAGGAAATTTAACCTTGATATACATATGAGTGCTCACGGAGGCATAAAAAAGTTTAAATGTAATGAATGTGATAAAATGTTTGTGACAAAGAGTGAACTAAGGCAGCACATGCACATACACATAAGAGGGAAGAAATATGAGTGTAAGGAATGTGGTAAAGTGTTTATAACAAGGAGTGGTATACTTAGACACACTTATAAACACACAGGAGTGAGGAGATTTGAATGTAATGAATGTGGTAAAAAGTTTATAACAAAGAGTGAACTAAGACAGCACATACACATACACACAGGAGTGAAGAACTTTGAATGCAATAAATGTGGTAAAAAGTTTGCTCAGAAAGCTAGCCTTAATTTACATATGAACGTTCACACAGGAATAAAAAGAAAATTTGAATGTAATGAATGTGGTACAATGTTTAATAGGAAATGTGGTCTCACTAAACACAAAACTGTTCATATAGAAATTGAAACTGTTGTAAATGTGGAAAAAAGTTGTCCCTTTATTATAGGGAGTCCTAAGATAGGAACAGGTTAGGATATCCTATCTCATGCCCTATGTCGACAATATACTGTACACAAACATTTTTTAGGGCGCCCTAAATCTTGCCGGGTGCCCTATGTCGTTCAGCCAATCAGGTGGCATCTTTCAAGTGACTCTAGCCAATCAAAAGCAAGAACTGCCGATCAGCTGAGTTATAAACACAGAAAATGTGTTGGAGTGTAGACTTCCTTAGGCTATCCCAAACTCCTATTTAATACTTTCACTATTCGCCATTCTGTTGAATAGGATTTACTAGACTTGTAGCCATGACTAATGACATGCCACTTCCTGAAAAGAAAGGAAGGGCAATTGACTTTATTGAAGACCAACTCCTGACATTCATAAACTCGTCTATTTTACTTATTATTGAAAGCCATTAACCATTGTAAGAAATTACTATTTTATCATGTCTATTTGTGTCACATCACATGATTCACTGCTATATGCAATAATTATTGAGGATTATGTAATGTAAGGTAGGAGATTACCAGTAGCAGGTAGATATTTTTACGGTAGGTTAGGTCTATTTAAAAAAGCATATTTTTAGTCTCATTGGTGTTCTTTGAAACATTTACCTTTTTGAGTAATGGTATCCTTAATGAAAATCTGGCAAAACGTTACTAAACGGTAAAAATTTCAACTAAAACATGTGACACTGCAACAACTTTACTGTATTAGCCGGTATCAATAAATGAATAATTTCCTACAATACAGTGATCTTTAACCCTATTCCTCAATGGTGACTACAACACAAATAACTAAGCCCAATCTTACCAATAAACTAGTGTTAAAATTAATCCCGTTTTTTTTTTAACCTCAACCTCAGGACTCCTCGGGAATCCAATATGAATGTGAGTGAGCAAATAACCTAGAGCAAATAATTCCTCCAATCTACTCCAAGCAGCAGGACACAGGTATTATTCTCAATGTGGTCCTGTTTCCAGGTATACTTTGGAATAATGGAGGCACTCCAATTCACCAAAAAGAACATTTCCCCTTATTTTTAATTGCATTGTCCAATGTTATGTTAAGTGGGAAGTACAGTGTTGCTAAATGTGGAGCAAATGATTCCTCTAAACTATTCCAAGCAACAGAACACCACTATTTTTGTTCATCTGATCCTGTTTCCTGGCATACTTGGAGGAATCAAGAAACTCCTATGTAACAAAAATGAAGTACATTCGGCAAAAAAAGTTTCGTTACCACCCCTACATTGATTTTAACATTGGTAAGCCCGGTAGGGTTGGTACTCCGCCGACTGGGTAGCTGTGACTCGTGTCATCCGGGACATGCTGGACGGGAATTGTCATTGCTCCGGCAGTGTCAACTTTTTTTATATCAAAAGTTTAGCTGATTTTAAATAAAATTTTGAGTGTTGAAGAACTCTTACTATTTAACTATTCATTATTAAACATAAGTAAATGAGTTTGAGTATTTTAGAACAAAAATAACCGTAAAATACCCAGAAAATATAGCATGGGTGAAAGAACGTCATTCCTGCTTGGCTGCCCATGACACACTGAGGGGCATTGGCCCAGGGGCACGGACTTATAGAGGCCGGAGGGTGGCGGAGGTACGACACTCACCAGTCAGGAGTACCAACATTACATCACTGTTTTAGGGATGGTAACGAAACTTTTTTTGCCGACTGTACAGTCGGCAAAAAAAGTTTCGTTACCACCCCTACATTAATTTTAACATGGGTAAGTCCGGTATGGTTGGTACTCCGCCAATATGCAGCTGTGACTCGTGTCATCCGGGGCATGCTGGACGGAAATCGTCAATGCCCCGGCAGTGTCAACTTTTTTATATCAAAGGTTTAGCTGATTTTAAATTGAATTTTGAGTGTTGAAGAACTCTTACTATTTAACTATTCATTGTTAAACATAAGGAAATGCATTTGAGTATTTTAGAACAAGAATAACCGTGAAATACCCAGAAAAAATAGCACTGGCTGAAAGTACATCAATCCTACTTGGCTGCCCATGGCACACTGAGGGACACAGTGGCCAGGGGCACGCCGCACGGACTTATAAAGGCTGACGGAGGTACGACACTCACCAGTCAGGCATACCAACATTACATCACACTGTTTTAGGGATGGTAACGAAACTTTTTTTGCCGACTGTACCTCCTTAAGCATAATGATGTAAAATAAAATATGATTACTGTCCAACCATTTATTTTGCTTACAAAACTGTGACTCGTAATATAAGCTATGAGTGTGTCCGTCTACTTGGGTAACAACATGGCTCCTGTCAGATGGTTGGCCAAACTCTCTATCAAATCTACGGCTCTGACAAGTGACAACACCATCTCCGCAGCGCCGCTCTGGTGGAGAAACTCTCAAGTTCTCAACTCAGCATCGCATCTCCATATTCTAGAGCTCAGCAGTGCTGTAAATACTCTCATTTTTAAGGTAATTACCCTAGATTAGCGTAATTTGGGGCTTTTAAGGTAAACTTTTGAGAATCTAAGGTAATGTTCATGAATTCTTTCATTATATTTAAGGTAATTTGGGTCCATGTAGGGTATTTTGCAGCCACTTTTTAAGGTAATAACACCAAATATTGCCTGAGAATACCCTGACTGGTTCACTGTAAACAAAGACTTGTCCCAACACCATAACCATTACATGGCCTTGACTTAACACTCTCCCTTAGTTACTATACAAATATATACAAACAACTATATAAAAACACACATTATATGACGTAAAATAAGGCAATTTCATAAAAAAAACTATTATATTTACCGACAAATGTAATATTCAAAAGAAATACTAAAATATAACAAGGGATTCGATTAAGGTAAATAGTGATCACATGACTGGACTTCCAGGAACCAAGGAAGGAAGGTGATGTGTTGAGTGTTTTCCAGGACGTAGTAACAAGTTAAAAACAACAATATGACTGCAGTGGCACCAGTTATACACAGCACAGTGCCCAGAGAATTGCAGTTTAAGGTGCTTGTGATTGGTGAATTTGGAGTAGGTAAGTTGTAATAGGTGTAAATAAGTTGTAAAAGGTGTTTATAAGTTGTAAAGGTGTGTGTGTGTGTGTAATATCTCTGTATGTCTGTTTGTTTGGGGTTAGGAATGTACCGTAAACATTCATGAGTTTTGTTTTTCTAGTTTTTTTCTGTTCACTTCATTCTAAAATACTGTTACCTACCGTATGTACAGTTCGTTATTTGTTTATTATTTATTTTTCTTTCGAGTACTAAGTGTTTGTCAGCTGTTTGTTTGGAGTATAGGAATGTAACGTAAGCATTCATGAGTTTTTCTAGTTTTTTTTTCTGCTCACTTCACTCTAATTACCGTTGCTTACGTACTGTTCGTTATTTGTTTATTTTTTTGTTAGAGTACTAAGTTAGGTGTTTATCTGTCTGTTAGGAATATACCATAAGCATTCATGTTTTTTTTTTTTTTTTGGTAAATTTACAGAAGTACTGTGTTCACTATATTGCATATTTTAGTATCATTACCCACTATTTTGGACCATTCTAAGACACTTTTCATCTATGGTGTTTCTGTCGGAGATGCCCCGTTCTACAAACATAATTTGGAAATTAGTCTGACCTAACCTAACACAGACTACAGACCACAGCAGACTACCAGGACCTAACCGGGGCAAACTACCGGGACCTAGACAGATATGGTAACACTGCGCGGCCCTAGCCAAGAACACAGTACTTCTGTAATATTACCTTTTTTTTTCTAGTTTATCTTTCTCTTTTCTGCTCACTTCATTCTTAATACCGTTGCCTACATACTGTTCGTTATATGTTTATTTTTTTGTTTGAGTTTAAGTATATATTAGATAACAGTTAGTATATATAAGTTAGATAGGTTACGTTAGACGATGTGTAGGTAGGCCTATACGAAATTGATGGTCATAATTTTTTGAGAAGTGTTAGGCATAGTGGTTATCTTGCCTTACCTTTTTGGACACAGGTTTAAACTGCTATGTCCAAGTTTTCATATTTTATTTATGGGTAAAACTGTATTCAGTAAAGATAAACCAATTTTTGGTGTAATGTAGTGACTTGAGGTAGTAACAAGTGGCTTTTCAAAAGATAAAATAAGTAATTATCTATTCTATTGCCATTTTCTATACAATGTTTTTATCCTCTTTACCCAGTAATTTATAACATTCTAAGACACTTTTCTTGTATGGCATTTTATTCTGAAATGCCTCATTTCCAAGAAAGGGCATATTCAAATGGGGCAGTTTGACCTAACCTAACCTAACCTAACCTAGACCGCAGCAGACTACCGGGACCTAACCGTGGTAAAATACTGGGACCTAGCCGGATCTGGCAACACTGCTGAAAAACGGCAGTAGTCTAGACTCTAGATAAATACCATAAAATACTTAAGTGTTGGTTCCCATCATTTCCTTTTTATCAATCAATCAATAGATATATATAAACTAGCCAAATAATCCTAGTAGAATTATGTTTTTACGTTTTTTGAACAAGAGAGGGAACAAAGAAAATGGATCAATTTCAGAGTAAAAACATTTTGCCAGTGTGATACGGAGGTTGGAAATGGAGATGAGACGTGAAACAATTGTGAACATGATATGACGGAGGCGGGAAATTGTGCACGATGTGTATCAATTTTGTACAATTGTATTTCTAAAGAGGAATACGAGGTAGTGTGTCCTGTGATTGAAAAGGAAATAATCGTGAAAGATCAGACACCATGGTTTAATGCTGATATATCACGAGCACAGGCGAAGAAGAAGAAAAAAGTTAATATTGCTAGAAGAGATTATCAACATGGAAGGAAAGAAGAAAACAGACTCATAGTACGGAGAAAACGACATTACTACTCTAATAAAGTTATGGAGGCCAAGTTAGATATGAATAAACTATATCTCATACTCAATAATTTAATGGGTAACAAAAAGAAGCCAAGGTTGCCTGAAGGATATCCTGATGAAGTGCTTGCAAACAAATTCTTAGACTTCTTTGATAATAAAATACCAAGTATAGTGAAAAGTTTTTCAGAAAGTGGTTTGAATGTGATGTGTCGGTATACTCAAGTACCTGAGAGTAAACTACTTTGCTTTCAAAATATCGGTATGGCCAAGGTGATGGAAATTGTACATAGGGTGAAATGAACTCATTGTGTGATATTGATCCGTTACCTATGTCAGATATTATAAAAAGTAGAAATGTCAGTGATTTTTTTCAAGCGTTCTTGCAAATTATTAATCTAAATTTTGATAATGTATTTCTGGAGAGTGAGAAATTAGCTATTATTAAAGCTATTGTTAAAGGTAACCTTGACCCTCAGAGTGTGAGTTCGTACAGACCAGTATCGAATATGACCTTTTTATCGATAGCGATAGAAAAATGAAAATGTAATCTTAGATCAGTTATGGCATCACATTAATGAGGTGAAGGCTATACCTGATAGTCAGTCTACTCATAGGCAGCTATATTCAACTGAGACTGCACTAATGACTAGGTCTATAATAAGGAAGGGACATGGAGTTGTGACAAGCTGACACAAGGAGTAAAGCTTTATGCATTATGTATATGGTATATAGAGACAGTTTACATAATGTTATTAATGTTAATATATTGATTTGAAACATTGCATCAACTTCTATCATCATTGTCATTTGTGACAAAAGGAACTGAATTGGACTACAGTAATACAGTGTACTGTATATAGCTTCATCATTATCATTATTTAGACTTTATTTCCCCTTTTTAATGGGTTGATAGATTATTGTCTGAAGTAATAGCTTAGCTGTTCTGGTCTGTTGGCTTTTTCCATAATGTTAATTTTCATTATTTCAAATGTAAATGAATGAGTTAATTCTCATTAGATTATAAACACTTTCATTTGTAAGTTGAAGGTCTGTAAATCCAGCTTCTTTCAGGGAAAACTGCAGTGATTCGGCGCTACACTGAAGGCCACTTTAGCCCATACTACAAACTTACCATTGGGGTTGACTTTGCTGTCAAAACACTAGACTGGGATGCTAAAACCAAAGTCACCATCCAGATGTGGTCAGTACTAATATTCCTTATGTTATTTTGGCTTTAAAAATTTTATATACCGGTACTCTGTTTTGCAAAAGTATAATACCAGTATGTGTGATACAGCGACAGTGATACTAATGCTGATGAGTTATACAAAAATGAATTTTTTGTTTCTTAGGGACATCGCTGGACATGAGAGGTTCGGTCACATGACCCGAGTATACTATAAATATGCGTAAGTATATCTGGATCTTTAAAGTGATCAGGCAGCTGATCTTACCCTTTTGTAAATGTGAGTCTTCATATTACTTCACATGCCAACTAAACCCTGTCATTGTTTGAGCCCATCCTTAGATAGATGAAATTATGTTACTTCATTGGTATATGGGATTTCATTCATATATTGTAGATGTATGTCTCGTTCCTTTATGGAAATTCCCCTTAAGGGCTATCCAAGGCAGAACAATAAAGTCTTTTTCACCATACTAAGCAGGATTTTAGAGGGGTCCTGCCTATCCATCCCCACAAGGGAGTTCCCTGACCTTTGATATTATTTAGTGTGTTTGCATTTATAGCCTATTCCTTAATGTGTGGTATATGTTTCAGTGTTGCTGCCATTGTAGTGTTCGACTTATCACGACCACCAACATTTGAAGCTGTTTTAAAGGTTAGTTAATTTGTTGTACTTTGTGAATTATTACACAAATATAATTTTAATCCCCTGTCTATAGCTACTGTACAGTTGCTTGCATGCTTAGATACTGTATTTGGCAAAGTAGTGCTCTGATGGAAAATGCTATTCATTTTGCCTAAAATTGGAAGGAAGTTACAGTACTGTACAATACTTTCAAAAGTGGTCCTGGAGTGGCGGCATTTACGTCATGGGACCACCCATCAGGGCTACCAAGGAAGGAAGCTATGGGGGCCAAACCATCACAAAATCCCCCCACCATAAACAAGGGAGCGTGAGTCCCTGGGAATGACTTCGGTCACCTGGGCAATACCACACCCCTTACACAACACACACAACTACACATTTTTTCATCATCGAGAAATAATTCTCCGGCTGTCATTTCTCGGCATCTCCTTCTAGCCGGAGACATTGAAAGCAATCCTGGACCAACAGACAAATACACATGTCCAACATGCTCAAAACCAATCACATCAAGTAAACAAACAAAGGGTTCAGTTCAATACAACTCTTGTACTTCACATGTATAACATTTGCCTCCAGAAAACACTACACAAACACATAGATGTGTAGCACATGTACCATACCTCTACCAACACTACAACCTTCATTATCCTCACCATTACTCCCACCTCCATTACCCATACTTCCAACACCATCACCTCTACCACCATTATCACCACCTCCATCACCCATACTTCTAACACCATTATCTCCACCACCATCACCCCTACCACCATTATCACCACCTCCATCACCCATACTTCTAACACCATCACCTCCATCACCCATACTTCTAACACCATCACCTCTACCACCATTATCACCACCATCACCTCCATCACACCCACAGACACCACACACACAACATTAACATACTTCAATTAACATATTTTGTGTATGAAGACTGAATCATGTTCAATATACTGTATTGTGTAACTTCTTTAATGGCAGTGGGTGAGTGACATCCGTGAGAAGGTAACACTCTGTGATGGGCGTCCAATACCAGTTCTCCTCTTGGCCAACAAATGTGACATTGACTCCATCACCATCCAACCAGAGGTCATCTCCAACTTTTGCAAGCAGCACCTCATTGATGCTTGGTTCCTTACCTCTGCAAAAGAAGATATAAATATTGGTACAGTAATGTTTTTTTTATTAATGTCATCATTTCATTCATGATATTGATACCTCCTCTCTTGGGAGCATCCCACTGTGTTATTGGTCATATCAAAGTCTTGTGAAAGAAGTCAATGCAGAAGTGAATATTATTCCGTATATAGATAGTAATAACAGGGTGATTGTTGTTGTCAGGTGATGCAATGAAATGGTTAGTTGGGAGAATCCTTGAGGTGAGGTCCAGCTCCCCAGCACCAGCTCCTGTGGTGCGTACTCTAGCCCCAGAGGATCCACCAGAGAAACCTTCCTCTTATTGCTGCAGGTTAGTGACAATGTGCTGAGTTTGACACTTGATGCTCAAAACACTCACATCACATCTTAATTCACTATAGAGGACATAATTATATGTACAGTATATCTAGCACTAATTATGTATTGGATCATAAAGGGATTGTGGAAAATTTCAACATGAGTGTAGTATGAAAGATGAATAGTAGCATGGTAATAGAGAGGCAGTGTGGAAGCTTGGTTTACAGTAGTGGATGAGTGACAGACAGGGTGGCTTTAGTGGTGGAAGAGGATATGTGGTTCAGGTATTTACGGTAAGGCAATTGGTGGAGAAAGCCTTTGAAAATGACAATAAATCTCCTTATGGCCTTTATGGATTCACAGAAGACTTATAATAGAGTGGATAGAGAAGAACTATGGAAGATGTTACCGGTATATAGTGTATCTATTTTTATTGCTGATCAAAGCTCAGACACTAATATTCCATATTGGTCATTTTCTGTTTATTCTCATGAGTGGATGTATATACACTAATACTTTGACTGTTTTATACAGGTGAGAGATGAATGTGTTTTGAAGTGAAGTTCAGCAGGAGGGCCGAACCTGGTGTATTATCCACCTCTTGTGTGCTGGTCTAATGTGTGCCAGCATGGTGTGTTCAGAGCCAGGTGTGGTCTTGGCATGGTGTACTGCCAACCCAGATGATGGTGTCGGCATGGTGTCACACTGGCTTATCATATTTTGACGTGGTGTTTTGATGGTCTATATGATGGAGGCCAAAGTGAGTCAGGGTCAGGGTGATGTACAAGTCTGTTCCGGTGCTGCTTGTGGTTGACTTGCGGCACATTGTACACTCAACACGTGAGTTTTTATGTTGTTATCTAGTCATACTTAATCAGTTATTGTTTCTTTTTGTGTATAAGAATAAGATACAGTAATCTTTTGGATTCTGTCTCCCCAAACTGAGATGCTTCTATTTAGTTTAGAAGGTTATTTTATATTCTGCATGTATAGGTTAAGTATAGTGTAAAAATTAAAATAACAGTATATTTTTTTTATGTGTGTTTATTTTGTATTTTGTACATTCACATATTATTAGGTAATTTGTTACCAAGTGCCTCATTGTGACCGTGTCCGTCCATCATCCAGCCGGTACAGTAATGTCTTATTTATCACTGATGTTATGGATGTGTATTACATTATTTGTAATGAATCTGTGTACAGTAAACCCTCTGTAACATTACACAGATATATACCCAATGGATAATGAAGGTGTACTACACATTGATAGAATATCATATAATACACACCCATAACAACAGTGGTAAACAAGACATTTCTATAGTGGTGGGTGTTTGTTTACCAGTCATGTGTGCTGGTCCATCTCAGAGTCAGATGTTTCTCGGCAACAGCGCCTTGTATTGTGTCTTGTCCACCTTTTTATCCTTTTATCCTCTTCTTTGTATGTTCACTTTGAGCTCTCAAAAAAGTGTAACAGTTCAGACTTCACAAGGCATGATTATTTTCATAAATAATTCAGAGAAAGGCTCATATTATTAAGAAAAAATATTGTGTCATGGTAAGAACTAAGAGCATTTCTTAAAGGAATTTGCAGAAAGAACATGTTAAAGGTTTTGAGAAGCATAACTGGTAGTATTTTAGAATCTACCAGTTGCTCCTTTAGCCATATTCCCTCTGAGAATGCCCTGAAAATGAAAAGGCACTTTTGATAGTGAGCTCAAAGTATCCTACTGATGAAAGAGTTGGTGTGTGGTGTTGTGTTAGCAGCTTAGGTAATGCTACAGTTGGTTATATTTTCTTGATATGCAGCTGTTGGTATCCTCTGAAGAGTACACATACACCAACAGGATTTAACAGTGATGTGATAGTACAGTAATAATAACCATGTTTGACATTAGTGTTTTTTATCTTGTTAATCATTCCAGTGCTGCTTTATGTTTGGGTACTCCAAGGTGTACCTGCAAAGTTTATATCCATCAAAAATTTACTAAAAATATCTGTGGTACTTGGTAATAGGTGGTGAAATTGAAACTTCAATTGGCTCTCCTTTCCTTCACTAAAGTCTCATCTCTGATATTATATTTAAATACAGGATGAGAGTGCATACAAATTAAGTACTGCAAAAAACCTTGGAAACTTGAATAAAATAAAAGTTAAAATGCATCATCAAGAGACAGTGCATCTGTAAGGGAGGGAATCTTGATTTATAGGAAATTACTTGGAAGTGACTGACACAGTAAAAGAAACCCAGAAAATGTTGCAATTACTGTACTGCATATAAAATTGTTTGGTCAACACCTCCCATTCCCTAGTGACATTTTAATATTGAATTATTTGGGGCTAAAATGAGACTCCTCCTTATTGTAATTTTTCTGTGATAATACCATATTACAGTACAGATCTTGTATACAGATGAACTCTGTGGCTTTCAGTCAACTGTACTCCCCCAAATTAGATTTTGGAATGTCTAAGATCTAAGCATATGAAAGCACACATCAAAACTGCACCCCCTTCCTCTTTACACACAGATTTTCCCAATTATGCCTTAAACCGTCTTTTTAATGACTAATAAAATACTGCTTACAATCCAGCTTCATAATCAAACAACTCTTGACAAATACAAAGAGGCAAAATATTCACAAGTACTTACTTGCATTATTTGTATTTAAGCAGGATTAAGTCAAGCTCATGTTGACTTGTTTACATTTTCCATTTTATCAAAAATAGTATAATTATCTTTGAGTCTGTGGCTAAAGTACTATTAAAATAACTCACCCTTTTATAGCATAAACACTGAAGCTTGTGTGTAATTTCTACTATCCTCTCATTCCCAGTCAGTATGTACAGTAATCCTTCCAAGATAAATAAAGAAAACACTATGCAATCATACACTCAGATGCTTGAAGCAAGTATAAATTGATTTATGACACATGAAAATTGTTGCTATGTGCTAATTAGAAGCATTTGTATAAATATACCAGCATAATTAGATAAAGTTAATTAATATACAGAATAATTATTGATGAGGATGACACTCTCTTGATGATGTTTAGTTATTATTTTATGAGGTCAGAGTCACCAAGTTGTGTACAGTATATAGGGAGAAGCAGCAGCAGTAAAACATTATCTGTAAATGCTGTTTCCCTATTCACAAATTTTCTTGTTGTGTTGTTGAGAGTGCTTCAGTCAGTGTCACTGATAGCTTTGAAAGGGATATACTCTACTGTAATATACAATAATTACATAGTATGAAATTGTTTCCAACAGTTTCACTTTTGGTACACTGCAGTGTCTGGATTCCTCCAAAGTATGCCAGGAAACAGGATCAGATGAACAAAAATAATGATATTCTGTTGCCTGGAAGAATTTGGAGAAATCATTTGCTCCAGATTTACCAAAAGTGTATTTCCCCCTTAACATAATGTGTAGGGATAATGATATAATTCACCACATACTGTAGGTATGTACCTTCCAGGCTCCAAGAGTCTTTACAAGTATGTGTATAGTCCATTCATGTTAATTTACCAAGATCACCATTATATATCTACATTAGTTAATGTATTGAAAGAAAAAATGTCTTCAGTACTGTACTACACAATCTGGTTTAATTATATTGGTAGCACAATTCACAAACTATACTGTAACTCTTAACATTAAGTCCAGTATGTACAAAATTCACAGTAATAGTTACCCTGGTCAAATTTGGCTCTAATAATATGAATGGACTATTGCTTGATAGAAACAGATGATATTATAACCTTTCCACAGATATTCTTTAATGCTATGGTAATGTTTTTGTAATTTTACCTGATATCTTAAAGGCGGGGTCACACTGGCTACTTTATCCATATAGGAGCAACTGATAGACACCTGATTACTTCCATTGACTGTAAATGAGTGTAAACTTGGCACTGTGTTCAAACAGAAAACATAATACAACTGAGAGGAGAATTTTGTCATTGTCATGATTCAAAATACAGTGCTGATATATATATACTAGACCATGAAATATATTAAAGAAATATAATTTTGTTATATTTAATAAATAATGGCAATATGTAGTGTTTAAAAAATGTAGAATATTATAATATTTTCTTTTGTACAGTATACAGTAACCAATAAATGCAATGAATTTGCAAGTTAATAGTCAGACTTTACAGTGATGAGGCAGCAACAGTGTGGCTGCACCTTTATGATACAAGGCTACTAGGGAAGTACTGTACTGTATTGTGAATGTTGAGGCTGAATGAGGTTGGATATCAAGGAATATAAGAATATTGTTAACATTCTTCCCATTGTGCATAGTATTATTGTTTATGTCAGGAGGAGTTGGGCTTTAAACTCAGGAGAAAAATCAGTGGAAGTTATAACAGTACAGTTTTCATGTTTAATATATTATGTTGTCTTCCAAAATTTCTGAAGGCAATCAGATTTACATATACTGTACAGTATATACAAGTTATACAGGATATATGTGTGTGTAAAATTGTGTAAAAATATTTTTCTCCAGTCACCTATAAAAGTTTAGGAATGACTCTTATTAATAATCCAAGATGGGGTTGGTACACTTATCATTAGGAAGAAGACAGTAAAGTTGACAGACTTAATTATTTATTTATTTAAAGATAATTCCAAATTAGATGAAGTATCTACATATTTTATACACAAAATGCAAAACTAAAATGCGTTTGTTTGTGAGATGAAATATAGAAAATAAACTTTCCCATTAATGTGGCATTCCATTTGATGACGGATGGGTGAGTCGTGAGAAGAACTTTTTGTCATTATGAAGATAATGCAAAAGTGTTAATATTATCCTACACCATTTTAAATATTACACTAGAAAGCCTTTATGAATGTTTAATGATTTGCCTCAGAAAGTAGGGTCATATATTGAGTGTGTCAAACATATTATCTAGCATAACATAGGATTGGAACTGTTCATAATGGTGACTGATACACTCAGGTGTGTGAGTAACACATCTAGATATTGTTTATGAAGTATGTGATCAGTAGTGCCGTTTAAAAGCACACTTTAATATTGGGAATTGTCATTTGTTTCTGTTTTCATTGATAATAGTTGGTGAGCTTTACTTTGAGCTCCTTTTATCAACCAACAACACATATCAACTTGGGGGGGGGAAAGAACCCGAGGTGATTTCCTGACTGCCTTCTTAAGACCGTCTATACTGAAGACAAGCCTTATTGAAGGAAACATATACTGTACTGGGTACCAGGAACTGTTAATACTGAGTCTTTGTTTTAGTACTATCACTTACTGGCATCTTTTTTAAGGTGTGACACAAATGTGGTAAAATGTATTGTACTACAGCTATTTTAATGTGATGTGGAGGAAGTTTTTCACTCATGCCATGTCATTACTGGGAAACGTATTTCTACCTTGCAGTCCCCTACACCCCTTGAAGGGGATAATATGGGATATGGATAAATATCACCAATGGTAAACGAAAAAAAAAATGTCGCTCCTGCTCAAACTTAAAAGTATGTAATATTTGCATGAACACACTTGTTATATCAGGAGATGCCAATCCCTGTACTAGAAATAAAGGAAGGGAACTAGATTCTGAACAAGAAACACTGTTGAGCTGGGCAGAGCATTGTAAATACTAGTCTTCCTGACTGTGTTACCAGGTACCCTATTAAGAAACTTGAGATGTGGACATTTAATGTTTCCCCATCTCTTCAAAATAATAGGCTGTGTGGAAGCAAAGTTATTGAAGCTCCTCAATATACACAATACTCTGTCTACCATGAGTATTATTCCCAACTATTTTTCCAACTGGTATTTTTTAAACAGTTTGTAAGTACTGTATAGTACTGTACCTATAGTTATTCTGTACTGATAACTTATTGGTGTAACATCTTGCTCATGATTGTAATTAGACTGTACAAGTGCTACCTGAACAATAGATAGTCCATTACATATGTTCTGGTACATGTACAGTATAAGCTTGAAACATTTGGTTTTGTATTTTGTATACATACAGTATGTACAGTTGCCTCAAGGTATTTCTTTATCCCCTGCAGTGGCTGTGGAGTACATGTGGCATCACTCGACATGTTCGGATTACATTTGATACAGTATGATATCACATCTTATATATTACTAACATTGAAGATTCCGAAGCAGTGATTCATTGTGTTATCCGTAAATATGGTTCAACAAAGATTTTGGTCTCATTCATAAATGTGACTCAAGTATTGCTATGCTGCCATATCTACTCCAAACACAAAAGAGAGAGTAAAGGAATACCTTGAGGCAACTGTACCTTTCCTTAAGTGTGTAGTGTGGCTGCTGGGCAGACCACCAGTGCCACCTGGTGTGGTACCACCATAGTCAACTTTAGTGTAGTTGTCTTGCTTCTTGTGTGGTGCAAAATATGTCACAGATTATTGTGCATATGACAAGTGGTACATTGCACCAATGTTTCTGTAGATTTACTAGACTAGCTGGGTTTTCCCAGTGACCTAATTTAATTTGGAAATGTCTTAATCACATGCTGTATGTACAGTTGCCCAAGAAAAGACTGCAACCAAATTTGCTGGTGTGTGGCAATATCTGGCAGCTGCTCCAAAGTAAACACTCGTATTTTATCAATGGATCACTCGGAACCTATAACCGTTGTATGGATGAATGTAATTAGCTGAAGCCAATAACATTCATCCATACAACGGTTATAGGTTCTGAGTGATCCATTGATAAAATACTTATGTTTACTTTGGAGCAGCTGCCAGATATTGCCACACACCACCAAATTTGGTTGCAGTCTTTTTCTTGGGCAACTGTACATACCTTCTTAACTCTTTCCTATGCTCTCTTTGTTATCCCTTAAAATTTATCCCAAAACATGTAAAAAGAGGTCACTGGGAGTTGGTGCATACTTAAGGAATATAAAGTGCAGTAATTCCTTTGTTGTGACCTTTGTAGTTTCCAGAAAATACTAAACTACTAATTACTTTATTTTTTGGCTTGAAAGTCTATTTATCTACCATATAGCTCTTATGCTTATTGGCAAGATGCATTTGTGTGAGGATTTTGCTCGACACGAGGGTTAATATAGATGTGGATCTAAACATCTATACCATTACATACATTTTATATTGTAAACTATAAGAGTTTCACAACATCAGTATGGCACAAGTTAGAAAGAGATAATTACAGCACTTACTGTTTTCTGAATCTAAAAATCAGAACCTTGGAATAGTATAGTACTGTACAATATAGGTAACTCTCTTAATCCAGTTATTCATTATCTTATTTTCCAATTATTTTGATCTTCAGGATTTAGCACTTTTCTTTGTTATTTAATCACTATTTACCCTTATGTTGTCCCTCAGTTTCTATATGCTGCTCAATGCCTTACCATATGCAGTTACTATATACAGTCACCTATTTGTTTCTATACTGTCAATACCTGTGCATTGCAATGTTTACTACATTCACCTGTGCAGCCCACCTGCATCCACAGCCACAATAATTTTATTTTTATCTATTTTAATTAATTGCATTGCATCGTGTGTTAGGTTCAGCATTTCTCCATATGTCCCTTCCTTACTTGATGCACTTCTTGTCTCTGCCCCATATCCACCTCCGTTCTAGCTGCTAATGGCCTTGAGCTGGTCCCCTATATACCTGGGGAGCTGGCTCTGGGAGTCTGGTGCTCTTCTCCTCCAAGGCAGACTCCCTGCATTATATATTGCCTGTACATTCATTGTTGTGATCTTTGTACCTTCTGTTGAATGTTTCCTACTTTTTAATGTACCCTGCCTTTTGTGGTGGGCTCCTGCACTCATATGTGTACATTGACATTTGTAATACTGTACACTGTATCACTTTTTGTGTTTTGTCTTTAGGTTTGTGTTGGTCTTCTTAGTAGCTGTTTGAGCAATGATATAGCATACACCAAAAAAGTGAAAAAACACAAAACTGCAAGTAAATAAAAGGAGCATTGAACAACATATTTTCCATGGTGACAACAGAGTTCAAACAGATGCACAATGTCCTGTTATATCATGAGATGCAGGGCTGCATGCCAATTACATACCATTCAGTAGCATAAAAATGAGCTGCTAAATTTAATATCTGTATTTGGTATAGAGAGGTTTCTTAGAAAGGGTTTACTGTACTGAACATCAAGGTCAAGGTGTTGAACAAGGTCAGATTTTGGGACTATAATAGAGTACAAGAGTAAACATTCATTACTCGGGGCTGCTCAGCCAGACAACTTGAACTTCAACAACAACATTCATTACTACTGTATTCATTTTTCTTAACTACTGTGTTTCACTTATACAATACCTTCATTTTCTACAATATCATATGTACAGTCGGCAGCAAAAGTCGTGTCGCCACATCTGCCAAGTCAAGAAGTACAGTATGGAAATATAAGTTTCACAGGCTTGTAAAATGAAAATCCAGAGTAGTTTACTAATTTCCCCACCTGGATATTGTAATTCTGTATGTTGGTGAATGTGATGGTTCCATGATTATCCTTTATGTATGTTATCCTTCAAGAAATGCTAAGTGAGGCAACACAACTTTTGCCTCTGACTGTACACTCGCAATCCAAAATTTGTATCCAGGTCTTGTTGAAGCTTCGAATCATTTGACATACTAGTGAACCAATTACAATGCTTATCTTGATTGATATTAAATTTTGCTTGAGTTCGCTTAATACTCGATCAGGCTATTCGAAGCAAGCCTGGATACATAATTTGGATTGCGAGTGTACATGTGTATATTTTCTGGGGTTGGAAATGTTTTGTTGTGTCCTGAAATCAATCCATCTCCATTAAAAATATACTACTGTTATTATGTTCACTATGAGTCTGGTAAGCTAGTAACATCCTTAATTAAAAGGACATGAGAGTTGCCTATATTTATGTTCTATATGGTACAGTCGGTGGCAAAAGTCCTATCACTATATCTATCAAGGTATGAAGTACAATATGGAAATATAAGCTTCACAGGCTCTTGAAGTGAAGAATCAGAAAAGCCTTCATATTATAATTCAAGAAGCACTGAGTGAGGCGATAGGACTTTTGCTGCCGACTGTACACTGGCAATCCACATCCCACATGAACTGAAGCAGGAGATCTGGAGCCGGCGGTTTCATGACGTCAGCCCACCAAATGCCTCCATCGGTTCCAGATATGTTTGGCTTAATGATGATTTGGATGGGCTGTTATCCAGAAACCACCACCTCCAGATCTCGACCTTCAGATCAGGTGAGCTAGGGATTGTGGATAGCGAGTGTACTTTTGTAAAATTATTGTAAAATTAAGTTTATACTTAGTTGTCAAACTGAACATTTGTTTTAAGTAACAATGTAAATTTTAAGTTCATAAGGAGCTTATAGCACATCAAGGAGCACATTGTAATCGGATAAACCTATACATTCCACCTTTAAGGTCATATATTTAACATCCAGTTAAACTTATGTTTTTTCACTTGATATTTGTCTAATTTTTACATAGAGGATAAATTTTCCTGAGTAGATTGATAAGCACTGGTTCTTTCTTTGTTTCAGTCTGAGTATGCAGTCATATATCTTAATTTATTTTTATAATGCCAAGAAATTTAAAATCTCAAATATATATTTTTTCTTTCATTGAAACATTTCTAACAATAAACAGTAGAGCATTGTGAACTATAAAAATAGTGAAGGTAATCAACAATAACACTGTGTGTGTGTGAAAGGTGAAAGAGAGAGGGAGACTGTGTGTGTGTGAAAGAATAGAGACTGCATTTGTGTGTGAGAGAGAGAGACTGTTAGTGAGAGAAAGATAGAGAGTCTGTTAAGTGTGTGTGGGAGAAAGAGAGAGAGATTAATGTGTGTGTATGTGAGAGAGAGACTGTGTGTGTGTGAGAGAAAGATAGAGAGACTGTTGGAGAGAGATAGAGAGAGACTGTGTGTGTGAAAGAGAGAGAGAAAGAGAGAATTTGTGTGTGTGTGTGTGTGTATAAAAATATATATGATATTTTAAGAACAATTTGTAAATATATATATAAATAAATAAATAAATAAAAATAAGATTTGTGTTTGTTGTCCCTCCTTTCCTTCTCTCTCTCTCTCTCTCTCTCTCTCTCTCTCTCTCTCTCTCTCTCTCTTCTTTTGTGCTTGCTGTCCAATAATAATACAATAAATAAATAAGTAATAATGTGTTTCAATTTCCTTAGTAAAAAAGAAATATATATATATAAATATTTATTAATTATCCCATGAAATAAATGGGTTTAGTATTTATCAATAATTAATGTGTAAAGAAATAAATAATAAATAATTCAGGTGTTGGAAAAAATATCAAGGTGAAAAAAGAAATTAATTAAAATTATACCGTTTTCTCTTATTAATAAAACCTATGTAAATTGGTGGCAAATATTGGAACAACTTGATTCCTCCAAACTATTCCAGGCAACACGAAAGACACCATTATATTTATTAGGGGTGTGTGTGAGAAAGAGGTAATGGAGGGAGGGTGGGGGTAGGGGGGGATGTGAGGGAGGGGGGTAGGGGGGGATGTGAGAGATAGAGAGAGGTAATGGAGGGGGGGTGGGGTAGGGGGGATTGGGGGGGGAGAGAGAGAGGTAGGGGAGGGGATTGGGGGAGAGAGGTAATGGAGGGGGGGAGAGAGAGAGGTAATGGAGGGGGGTGGGGGTAGGGGGGGATTGTGGGATGTGAGAGATAGAGAGAGAATATTGGCTAAAAATTTATCTTTCAATGGCAGTCCATAAACGGGGTTACTGAGTTGACTTCCCCTCCCCCCTTGATTATCGTATAATGACGTCATGATTTGGTGGAGAATATAGTTCACGTTTTGGTTCATAATTCATTTATTATTAATTATTTTGAATTATTTATTATATCATTAAATTCTCCGTAATTTTCCCTACATTTTTATATAATAATTTCTTTAATTACATAATTAATTAACGAAATTAGCGAATATTTCATATTTTTAATTTCAAACCATGACTAATTGGTACATTGGAGCACCTTGAGTCCTCCAAGGTATGTCAGGCAACACAACTTAATGCAGAAATAATAGTTTGGAGGAATCAGTTTGCTCCACAATTACTCTATGGAAATCTGGGGTCCTTTATAGTACTTTGATTCCTCCAAAATGTGTCAGGAAAGAGAATTAATTAATGAATATACTGGTATCAGTCCTGTTGCATGGAATAATTTGGAGAAATCAAATTGGTCCAGTATTACCACAACCAACCCCACAGCTTCGAATGAACAAGCTTCCAATGAGTGAATCAGCTTCGAAGCTACCACCCCTACACCCCCCTAATACACCAACCCCTCCCTACACCCCCTTTAAAATGGTTCACCAAGTTGATTCATTCGAAGCTGTGGAGTTAGTTGAGGTAATATTGGACCAATTTGATTCCTCCAAATTATTCCATGCAACAAGATTGATACCATTATATTCATTAATTAATTCTAATTAATTAAGCCTAGTCTAACTATAGTTTCACATGGTCACATCCTTTATGAGGCAAATATGTTTTTATTTAATGTGACATATTAAGTTTAGAGTGAGAAAGCCTATTAGTTTTCTGTCTATGTGTCAGTTCCATGGTACTTAGTCATGATAAAAGTTCCATACAGTATACAACCTTCCTGGGTGGCACTGTCTAACTTTTATACTTTTATTTCAGGTCCAAAGTTAATTGTAATACTGTACTGTATTCTAGTATTTCAGGTCCAAAGTTAATTGTAATATTGTACTGTACATTTTTACAAACCTAATTGTAATTGAACTCCACTTGACAATAGGGTTTGGGTGCAATATGTAAATACACTAAATAAAAAACAAGTTTACTAACAATGCTTTACTGATACATGTATATAAATCCATCCTCCACCATCTGTAAACAATTTCACAAAATACATAGTGTAATTAAGCATTAAAAAATACCCCCAAAATTTACTTTTGAACAAGAATTTAACAAACACAATATCTGCACTCTGACACACCGACTTTGTGTGTTCACTTTGCTTGTTTTCAAACAGTTGGTAAATATTGTCTTTTAAAATGGTCATGTTAACACTTCCATGTTAATTATTGATACATGTGGTGTCTTAATTATATTTTGTGCTTCAGTGATCCACTCTGCTAACTTTTCTTATTTGTTTAAACAGTATTTATTCACATTGTATTGTGTTTAGTCTTGGTGTCAGAGGAAACCAATTAGATTGATTGATTGATATTAGGCGCCGCAACATCAAGGTCATATAGCGCCAGAAAAAGGTGATAGAAAGGCGAGACAGCAAGCAGGAAGGAAATAGAAAGAAAAGAGGGACAGTTAAAGAACTAAAAGCTAGTGGCTGGGACTGAAGGGGTGCCAAAACCCTTAAAGTATTACCCACATCACTAATATAGTCAATTAGAAAGATGTTAAGTCTTAGAGTAATGAGCCAGAATGTTAAACATGCTCTTCATAAAACTGAGGAGGATTATGTTTATAAAATGTTCCATTGTTTATATATTATTACTCATTATACAATACAGTATATACATATTATTTTCATGTTTTGAGTAAATAAACTCAATTAGAACAATGTATACAATAATTACAACAATGAATTATTAATGCTACTAATGTGAAATATTTTACAAGACTGAAGGAGAGATAAATTTAAAGACTGAAGTGAAAGGAAATCAAGTATACAGTCCAATACTATGAGAGGTAATTATATTATTATTATTATGGTTCTATATCAAGTTGGGTAAAATATATCCCATTTAAACTGAAAATATATTATTCAATGCACTTTTTGAAAAATCCTTATATTCAGTCATCATTTAAATAGAGCATTAATAGATGTTGAACCTACAGTAGTCAAAGGAACTAAAGACATATTGCCTCAACAGCAAAGTTTGCCAAAAAAAAAAAAGAGGCTTTCTTATTTGGGTACTAGCCTGGCAACACAACATTCTTTGAGCTCTTCAGCACTTGGGGATAAAAGTAATATGGGAGTGTTTTTGTAGAATCAAGGCCTGTCTACACGAGCAGACAGCTCCGACGGGCAAACAAGTGTTACCAAATCATGGTGTGGACAACACAAGTGTGTTCATTATTATAGGCAATGGTCCATGGGATCTGCCTATCTGGTAACAGTGATAAAAAGCGAGGGATATTTCTCACAGAAAGTAATGCCCACTAGGGCTACCACTAGGTTGAAATTAATCTGATCTTGTTGCTGTTGACTATTCCCCTCTCGGATCATATCATACCCCATCCTGTTGTTGCCTCCTTGTCCAATAGTGGCAGCCAAGTGGTCCTCTGTCATGACTAATAAAGATTAAGTTACCAGTAAGCCTTCTGTATCAATTATTCCAAGTTTGAAGCAGTTACCAGTAAGCCTTCTGTATCAATTACTCCAAGTTTGACTCCACTTCAGTAACTGGATTTTCTGTTCCTTTTTACCCTCAGCTGTTGTCATCCATTTTATGACTTTCTTAGTGAGTTCCCTACAATCTCTCACACACACACACCTTATGTGCTTCTTGTCCCACATCAGTCTTTTGCCACATACAGTATTTAGCTTATCTTTGTAGTTTATTCTATCCCCTTTTATATGCACTTATATTTCCCAGGCTTATATTAGTACCAGTACCAAATGATCTGTCCCAGCTTAGTGCTAGTTCTTGTATTATTATTATTCTCACCAGTAGTAGTAATATTAAAGTGTTCTTCACAGTATTTTATCATCAGATGGTAAGATCATTACAAGTTGGTATCCAATTTTTTTTTTAATTATTATTATTAGCAATATTAAATCTTTCTCAGTTCACACTTAACTTTAAACTCTGAAGTTACTGCCATAAGACAAGTAGAAGGATAACATTACTCCACATTTCTTTAACTTAAAATGTCTATCATCATGTTTGAGATCATGTGTTTCATTATTATGCATTTTGAAGCAACCTTACATGTGGCACATGACACTACTCACCAAACACCACTACAACTGTATAGAGTAGAATAAGCAGTCAGTCAGTCAGTCAGTCATACATCAAATAAGGCCAGCGGGAGCGAGGATGCAAGTCGGCAGAAAACTTACCCAAATTTAAAGAGATTCTCGACCATGTTGCAGGTTCCATTTGGTACTCTCGCAGTCAGAAATTGTGTCCCGATACCCAGGCAAGATGAATCGCAAAAAGCCTAGCTTTTAAGGTTTGAACAACGGTGTGTCTCCTTACAACACACAGTTGCTCGAATCATTAAAGCTCGGCTCAAAGGATCAAGACACAATTTCTGACTACAAGTATACCTCTTTTTATGTTTGTAGGTGGAGGAAGTGGTGCTTTATACATTACACCAAGGGGGATGGGAGTCACTTTCCTTTATATATATATACAGTATTATGTCCAGTTCGTTGTGTTGTAATACCACCAGATGCCTATGTGGCTTGGTATATATTAGCTTTTGCATTATTGAAGTGAATTGTCTCCCTCAGTTGAGGATTGTGATATTTACACTGAGTTTACAAAAGCAAGAAAAAGACCTGGCTATGATACTGTTACTTTTAGGTCAATCAAAATATGAGCAAAAGAGATTTTTTTTTTTCCCTATTTTCATTAGCTTCCTTGGGGGGAAAAAAAAAAAAAAAAAAAAAAAACACTTTCCATACTATAAGTACCACATCTCATTTGAAGCCTTAAACATTAATATACTGGTAATTCTTATTGGACCACACAAACTAAAGCATATTCATTATGGAAAACATACATTTCTTTAGTTTGTTTCAGCCCCCCACCCCAATTAATATTACTGTACTTACAAAAATACACTTGCCAATGGAATATCTGGCAAATTTTACTCACAAAATCGCAAATGAAAGATGGTTACTGCTTCACATAAAATCTTAAATGTATAAAAAAGTTGTAGTACATACCTTTGATCCTCTTAAGTACAGAATGTTGGAAAATATCACAAAATATGGAGTTCTTTTAAAATGGTTACAAATTCACTACACCATTGTTTGACATAACACTCAGTACCCAACATGACACTATCCAAAATTTTTATTCTGACCTTGTAGGAGTTTAATTGTAAGCAAGAATTTCTGTGGTGTTGACAATGCCGTGGTACAGCCGGCAGCATAAATTCAAATCCATCTCATGTACAGTCACGGTCAAATATAATCATCCATATAGGGGTAACTCACGTAAGAGTTTGACAGCTTCCCTCTGTTCCTTAGATGATAAACTTTTCAATAAATAGGTTAACTACCATCTTTTAATTTAATACAAGCAGCTACGCACTACTTAAAACAATAACATCATATGTGAATGTGAAAACATTAGACAACAATTTGTTTGAGCTACCCATATGTGGATGATTATTATTGACCGCGACTGTACTTAATAATGTTAATATGACCAGATAGATGCATTCTGAACCAGTTTCTATCCTAACAACATAATTGATTTAGCACATGAGAAGTGTATCTGTCATCTCTGTATTCAAATTGTGTTACATCATTACTATAGCTCATACATATGCAGTTGGAAATGAAGCGAACTTATGCTGCCAACAGTACCAGTAGTGTATCTATGTAGACATCAACAAATGGCCCACAGTAACAAGCTCCTTCCAACGCATAAAGTACGACACCAATCCCAAGTTAGTAAGTAGTCTGCTGGTAGTGACAATTTTCAATGTTTGTAAGAGCTTTGTTGGAGGGCAAAAGAAAACGCATCGAGATGACTTTTTGGGACACAAACCATGTACTGTACTGAAATTCTAATGCCTCATTGAAACTGTACTCACAAACTTCTGAAAAAGGCACAATAATTGTAGTAAACATATGACAAGTATTACCATTACAACTCATTGAGCACTATGTCAAGTATTTCAACAAGGCCTGGATACAAATAATGAACAGAAGACATTATAACTCATTCAGCATTGTGGGTCAATTTCATAGATGTTCGTAGTGGTTTGTAAGCACGCAAACAAAAGAATCTTAGCCGTGTAAATGACTTATGGCTGAATTATTTGATGAATTTGATGACTCCACTATGATCCTCTCGTAATAATGGAACTACCAGACAGATTTTGTGGATATGGATACTTAAATTGTTGGATATAATTAAGTCTGACATAAGCATGGTTGGGGAGGATCATAACAAACCAAAGCCTCTGTGGTATTGGCCCTATGTCAAGTATATCAACAAGGCCTGGATACAAATATTGAACAGTGGATGAATATTAAACTGGGTACATAACATAGTGTAGTCGGTGAACTAAAGGTTACTAACTCATCCACAATGTACCAAAAAACACACTACTCTACGTACTTTAGTTTAGTTAGTAAGGTCTATTTTTGGTAGAGTTTTGGAGAATTAATAGCCTTCAGTTCACTCCAATTTTAACATATTATATATATTTTACTCATGCCACAATATCCATTACACTAACACTTAAACCATGGGAATCTTTTCACTGACCTTGAAAGGCTTGTCCACAAGAGCAGGCAGCCCCGACGGGCATTACTTTCTGTGAGAAATATCCCTCGCTTTTTATCACTGTTACCAGATAGGCAGATCCCATGGACCATTGCCTATAATAATGAGCAAACTTGTGTTGTCCACACCGTGATTTGGTAACACTTGTTTGCCCGTCTGGGCTGTCCGCTCGTGTAGACAGGCCTTAAGGGGGAAACACAGTGTCGGCAAATGTGGAGCAACTGATTCATCCAAACTATTCCAAGCAACAAAACATCATTATCTTTGTTCATATGGTCCCGTTTCCTGGCATACTTTGGGAGGAATCATGGCACTCTAATGTATCAAAGGTGAATTACTCCCTTAAGCATTATCTACAATAAATGCTGATTATAATGCTCTCTAATTTACAATCACCTTATTCATGCACAGAATAATTATTCCATTATCATTAGTCAGATGGGGAGGAGTTCCTGGATCAATTGAGGCATCACAGTTATAAATATACAGTAGTCAGTTTACATAGTGACTTTACATTATTAAATTATTTTTGTCATTAATATATTTTTTTTCTATGTGCATTTTAACAAACAAAGTATGTACACTTGTAATACATAATTACTGACCAGGGAGTATTACACCAAGTCATGGCCAGACACAAGCCATACATTTAATTCATATGTTAAGGTATACATTTGGAACTGCATAAAATTTTCTGTATATATTGACCATTAATGTAATCACTAATATAGTTTTTATAATATGAAATTCAGGTATGGATGAAAGAGGACGTGGAACTCATCGACCCCCTGGTTAGAAATGATGTATCACGAGTGTACTGTAAAAATAGAGTGTGTGTCAGTCTGTACTGTAAAAATAGAGTGTGTGTCAGTCTGTACTGTAAAAATAGAGTGTGTGTCAGTCTGTACTGTAAAAATAGAGTGTGTGTCAGTCTGTACTGTATAAATAGTGTGTGTCAGTCTGTACTGTAAAAATAGAGTGTGTCAGTCTGTACTGTATAAATAGAGTGTGTCAGTCTGTACTGTAAAAATAGTGTGTGTCAGTCTGTATTGTATAAATAGTGTGTGTCAGTCTGTACTGTATAAATAGTGTGTGTCAGTCTGTACTGTAAAAATAGAGTGTGTCAGTCTGTACTGTATAAATAGAGAGAGTGTTCCAATCTATACACATATGTAACCATTCATCTGTACACTTACAATTACTACAATATGATACACCATCTATATTAATGTTATAATTATGGTACTGTATATTGCATATAAACCAATATTTTGTTGGTTTTTATTATTCCATTACAATTAAATAAACAACGTGCATACAAAAGGAAGCAAAGTGCCTCAAATAGGGATCTTCAGACTGTGCATAATTTTCTATAAATGTAAAGTGAATGTCTTTAAGTGCATTATATAGAGCATGTATTAGACTGTATTTATTTGAAATATCTCAACTATTTGATAATTATTAACACAATCACAGAAGAAAACTAATATGAAATATGTAATTCAAATTTCTACAAGCAATATGAACAATCATTTAATCTAAAGACATTTTCAGCCAGGAAATACCTAACAATTGACCATGGTAATAATAAGGGGAAAGATGCAGGCAAACTAAAAGTTACTGATTCTTCCAAACTGTGTCAAGAAATTGATAACTGATTTAATTATTTTGTAGTGTGTTTGTTTGTTTGTTTGTTGTGGACACAGTTTGAATACATCAGTTGCCTCCAAATTGCTAATGATATCTTCTTACCTTCCTTAATTAAGGGTTAGTGAGGATAACATTCCATTAGTGAATGTTTCTCACATAGTAAGTAGTACAGTACTACAAATTATGAGATTCAACTTAATGCCCTGAGTACAAAAGAGGAGAAAAGGCACAAAATATCTGGTATACATTTACCTTTGCTTGTGATTCAGACTTCCTCAAATTCCTCTCCATTTAAGTACAGGTGCACTGATAAATCTTTGAGCTGAATATTGCTATTATGCTACAGAAAATATCTGAGGAATCATCATGCCTTCAGGAAATAATGGGGGGGGGGAGGTAATATATTTTTTTAAATTTTTTTATAAGATGCACCTCCAAAAAAAATATATATATACATATACAAATTTGCAGTGATAATTAAGATGAAACTGTTTGTGTGTAGTGGGACACTTCCTATTCTGATCTCTTTACCTTTATACCTGCTTGCTACAAGTTGGGTATGCCTTAATTAATTATTTTGCTCTTAGTACAGTATACCTTTCTTTCATACTGAAGATAAGACGATCGAGCAGTGCTCGCGAACACAAGCGAGCTGTTCGCCTGTTGACGGGCTTACCGCTTGTGCACGCGGTGGGCACACTTGTGGTGTCCAAACGAACGTGTCTGACCAGTCACAGACACAGACGGGCAGCAGCCAGAGCAGGTGGTCGACAAGGTTAAGACAGTGCCTATGGTGCCTAATTTTAATAAGAAGGAACGCAAGTGTATAGCACTGTTTAGCATAATAATTGCTATGTGCGTGAGGAAGAAAAAGAACAAAATGCAGAAAGACAAATGGTGTAAAGACTGGCTAATTAAAAGGAAACAGTTGGGAAGTCATGTGACAATATTACGGGAATTAAAAGCTGGGAATACGAATGACTTCATAAAGTACATGAGAATGGACCCAAATAGGTCCTACATTTCACATGTTGCTCGATTGTCAGCGATAATACTGACAACTACGGCCCCTTGGCTCCATAGGAAACCTCGTGTGTGTGGCATCGACGTCATACTACTGGGTAGCCTCAGTGTTCGGTGAATTCGAACCACCACCAGCACGGGCAGTTTGCTGGTGTGCTCGCGAACACAAGCGGTAAGCCCGTCGACAGGCAAACAGCTTGCTTGTGTTCGCGAGCACTGCTCGATCGTGTGGACGGGCCTTTAGTATTTCCCCTTCCCTCCCTCATCAACCCATTGGAGAATTTTGCTTTAAAACAATTTTTGTTCCTCAGGCTTAGGTGGGTTTTTTGTTGTTGTTGTTGTTGTTTTGTTCTCCCAGGGCAGGATGGCCTCCTGCCCCACAGACCCCTGGTATGCTCTTGTTGCAGTAAAAAAAACAAATTAAAATATAGGAGGGGCTGTATGGCCCTATATGCCTGGGCTACCGAAACACATCCCAAGAAGATGGGACCAGAGCTTACTGGACCAGGGAGTCTGGGGGTTGGTTTGTTCTTCCATTTAATGTTCTGTACAGATGACTAAAGCAGATAACAGAAAATGTCCCCTTCAGTCATGAGTTCTTATCACTCTACTAATAGTGTGTGTGTATTTAATAACTACTGAATCAATCATGTGGGAACAATGCACCTGAAACCCACTTCACCATAGAATATTATGGGGGTAAGATTATGTTGGGAATATGTTTTGTTTTGGAATCCTTCAAACTGCACCACAGATTAGAAAACCTATTTCAATACTGTCTGTTTCTCAGCATAGTTTGGAGAAATCTGTAGCCTCCACCTCACCAACATTATCATCATAACCTCTCCATCTGCCTTTTTTCTGAATGTTAGGGCATCATTCTTAAATGTAACCCAACACTGACCCTTAAAGCAACAATGATTGTGGTCAAATTGTTTCTGTTGTGCTCTCAAAATTACTTTTTTTGATTTGACGGAGAGGGACATCTTGTGAGAAGTCTTTGAGAATGTCATTATACTCTTAATTTGTTTTTAACTTGAAGAGGCATTAGTGATTATTGTCATTTATAACTCCTCCACCATTTTCATCATTTTTTCACATTGGAAAATACTTTTCATTCTAAATTTTAAATGTTAATTGGTCTGCATACATTTCAACATAATTCATTAACAATGTTCAACAATCTAAAAGACTTTGAGCAATGAAAAGAAAAATAAGTTTGCAGGCAACTGCAAGAATTATCTCAAAATATTAAATACAAAAACTATGATCAAAATTACAAAAATTCCAACTACCTCAAATACTTGTGATTAAAACAAACATATATTACACATAATTACAAAGTAAATTCATTTACATTAAAAAATAATTTTATCCATAATTGCTAAGCTCATTCTAAAAATATATTATGCATATAATGTATTTCCCAAATCTCTAATAAACTTCATAACTCTCACATCTCAAAACTTGTATCACAAAACTTCCATGTACCTCACTTCAGACACTTTTGTATTATAAAAACAACTTTTAACACTACTCTGAGGTGTATGCCATCACATTTCTTCATCACTGGTGAGGTCGTGGAAGGGAACCTTAGACATAAGTTTGTCAGCCTCCACCCTGGCCACTGGGGCATAGCCAGCTGTACCATTCCTGGCAATGCTGCCTTTCTTACCCACGGTGGAGCCAGGTAGGGCGGTGGCATGGTTGAGCAGTGTACGGGAGGAGGTGAACTGTGCCCTCAGGATGAACACAGCTAGGATAAGTACAACCAGTAACAATGACACCACTGTTACCACCATCCCACTATACCACCATTGTTGGCTTTGGTAGGCCTCTAGGAGACTTCGAGGTTGGCACAGGTTCTGACCCTAAAAGGAGGAAAGACATATGATTAATTCTTTACAGTCTTAGTAACATTTTATTACCTTATGTAGCATTGTGGGTGTGAGGGCAACTGGCACTGAAAAAGAAAGTTAGTGCCTCAAATTCAAATCGGAAGAGTAAATATTCTCAGGCCCTCACCTGAGAGGAATCGATCTCCCGACCTATAGGTTATGAGTCCAGAACACTAACCACTCAGCCAACATTCAGTAGTGATGATACAGTTTACATAAAACCAGAATACAGTACAGTATCTATCTATCTATCTATCTATAGCTCCGACGCCTTGTTCCCTCCGGGAACTCCCTCCAAGGGGGTGGCCACGGCAGAAGTGTCTCCAGTTTTCCCTGTTCCAACACTCCCTCCTTACTTGGTCAAGTCCTACTCTGCCCCTCATGTTTCTCTCCCTTACATACTCTTCCACTCTGTTCTGCCATCTAACCGGAGGTCTGCCTCTCACACCAGGTGCCACAACTTCACTTCCATACACCTTCTTTACAAACTCAACACCTTGCATTCTCTCTACATGTCCAAACCACTTCAGTGTATTACGCTTCACTCTCTCAACCACTCCACACTCAATACCAATTGCCTTCTCACTCATACTATATCTCTCATACACACACTCATTACTTTCTCGATCCCACCTAGAAACTCCACATGCTCCTTTCAAGTAACTCATTTCTACTGCACCTATTCTAGACATATGAGCCCTACTCCAGTAAAGTATATAATGTTATACCTTAGTGGGTGTGTACATAATAGCATCACCCCAGCAGGACTGACACTGGTAGTCTTGGGGTCCAGAACAAGTACGACATGAGTAGTGACAATGACGACAGGCAGGTGGACCCTCGGCACCCAACTGACGAGGATTCCATACATAGTGACCTTCAGAACACGATGCAACACACCTTCCACTTTCCAGGTATTGTCCTCTTTCACAATCTGTGGGATAGTATATTACATTAGAGCAATACATCATTAAGTTGGACTTCATAGATTAATACAGTCTTACTATTTTGATTACTGATATGAGGAAATATTTTCTTAATTTATCTATAAATGTAAATTATTTTACAATACAGTACGAATGATCCAAGAAATTAACACAAATGTAAATATTAATTACATTACTGAAATAAACTTATTTATGAGCAGAGAATGCCAATCTAATTAAAATAGATTTTAATGCTATAAAGTATTATATAAATTACTTTAACTCATAAGCAAAACAAGTGTCCTTCTGTTTAATTAATTAACTACAAGTATTGAAACTCTCAATAAATAGTCTATCATACTTTAAAATAAATGTTTATAGAACTTAAAAAAAATGCCAGTAATCTACACTATAAAACTGAATAATAATAACATAACTGCAGAATGCTTTGCAGGTATACCATTTACAATAATGCTTTAACACACTTTAGAGCTGTACCAAACCAATAATACAAAAAACATTACAAACATCACTGCTTAATTATTTTAAGAGATAATATACATTCCAATGGTAGTGGTAAAGAACTACAGCCTATAATTGTACATTACATCTACACACACCTTGCCCTCAACATATCAATCTGGAGACATCAACATTACACAACCATTTCGGTATTTATTGCCATTTTGTAGCAGTGTTGCCAGATCTGGCTAGGTCCCAGTATTTTGCCCCGGTCAGGTCCTGGTACTTTACCACGGTTAGTTCCCGGTTGTTTGCCCAGGTTAGATCCCGGTAGTCTGCTGCGGTCTAGGTAAGGTCAGGTAAGGTCAGGCTAATTTCAAAATGCCCCATTTCAATATGACCTATCTTGGAAATGGGGCATTTTAATTCACTATTGTGGTCTGTAACTGGCAAACAGAAGCTTCTTGTCTCCAAAGATGTTGGGGAGTAGTAAGGCATACCGCATATGTATTGTACAATACAGTACTTATAAACACTGCTTTAAAAAAAACACAGCATAAGCAAAATAAACGACAAAGCAAATAATATCATTCAAGGATACATTTCATTAATCTATGCACCAAACTATCACACAAAAATATAGACTATGCCATACAAACATACAGACTGCCTGCATCTACAAATACAAATATACAGTTACAGAAAAATTGTAATCCTTTCAAATGTCTGTGGCTCATTGTTTGACTTCACTATGATATCATTGGGTTTATGGTGACCAAATGTTGTAAATGTATTCAAGTCTACTGATTCCTTGAAACCTGTCCAAGAACCTATGAACCTCAATATTGAATACACAGTAGCTGTTTTGTGGAATAAACTGTAGGAATGAATGCGGTATTTCAAATTGCCCCATTTGAATATGCCCTATCTAATTAGTGGGTAAAGAAGGTAGAAACATCATAATAGAAAACGGCAACAGAAAAGATAATTACCGTGAATGCCTTCTAACTTTCCGATATCACTCGAGCTCCTTGAGAACAAACAGACAATTTACATTTCACCCATTGATAAACCACAGACACTTTGAAGGGTCAATATAAACATGCTGTACGATACATCATTTCAAATACAAATGCTAATATCATGAATATGTTTGTTGCCTAAAAGTAGTACAGTACTGTAGTCAAAGAAGTGGTCAAGTACAGTTTACATATACTGTATATTAGTGTGTCAACTGAACAAACAAAAGTCCTAAAAGTTAAAATTATACCTTGCAGTTGTCAGTCAAATCCAAAGTGTTTTTAGATGTGTTTATAAATGTCCAGATACTGCAAGACTATAATCTGCTCGGTGTGTGTAAATAAATAAGGTAAAAATAAGGTTCTATCCCAAATAAATCATTGTAAGACGAAACAAATACCAATGACATCAACAAAACTGATATAATCCCAAACTAAGCTGGGCAACTGGAATAGGCTACTTAAGGGGGTGTGGGAATAGGGAGACAGACTTGGGGGGGGGGGTTAGGGGGGTGCGGGAGTAGGGGACAGGCTTGAGGGGGTTTTGGGGTGTGTGGAAGGAGGGGGACAGGCTTGGGGTGGGTGGGGTTAGGGGGTGCAGGAATAGGGGACAGGCTTTCTACCCACCCAAAGCCTGTCCCCCTATTCCCGTACCCCCCAAACCCCCCCCAAGCCTGTCCCCTACTCCCGCACCCCCCTTATAGGTTGCTGTATACATGCATTAATCGTACTAAACATCTTCAAAGGCAAAACTAGTTACACCACCAACACACACACACACACAGAGTCAATTACACAGTCCAGTCAGGAAGAAGAAATGAAGGCATCAAAAATGAGTGGTCAATTTCCTTCCCATCCCCTCATACAAGTATCAAAATGTGTATGTGTGCGTGTGTGTACGTCAATATCCCTCCCATCTCTCATACAAAATGTGTGTGTGTGTGTGTGTGTGTGTGTGTCAATTTCCTTCCTCAAACAAGTATCAAAATGTGTGTGTGTGTGTGTGTCAGTATCCTTCACAACCCTCATACAAGTGTCATAGAGAATACAGAGAACAATAATTGCAGAAATGACATGTCTACAATTTAATGCAATACTGTAGTCTAGTGCACTACGATTCCAACTTTTTTTCACACAACTGTATACATTTGGGCAAGCCTGACAAAGTTCGGTGATTCAGGACGGTGTGTTTTTTTCCATTTACATATAAGGAAAACATTTAACGAAATATTGTCACAGTTATATGGGTGTTGATTATATTAGAAATTTTTTATGATATTTTATACTTCACATTATTACCAGATCTGTGACTCTACTCTACACCTGTCAGGCCTTAATGAACTTCTGTTAGGCAAATGTACATCGTTGTGTGTGTATGGAAATGGGAATAACAGTTGAAGAGGAATTATGAGACTTTAGATTTATGAAGATACAATCCATTATGTTATTCTCATGCTTCACACAAATTAATATAAACATGTACAGTTGCCAAAATATGAATTGCAACAAATCTTGATGAAACATTTACTATATTATCTTCCACAACTATTTGTATGGACCATAAGTATGTAAATACACAAGGATATGTATGTTACCTTTTCCATTATATACTTATGATCCCTACAAATAACTTTGGACATTAATATACTTAACATTCCATCAAAAGTTGTAGCAATTCATATTTTGGCAACTGTACCAATTTCATGCTTGGCCAACTGTGCTTATCAAAGACTGACATTCATGACAATTATGTCAGGTCAAAAGTTGGTGTAATAAATCTAGCTTTCCTGTTTACTCCTCTTCCAGCATCTGCACACAATCAGACATACAACCCAACACACATAAAACATCAAATATCTGTACCATACATACAGGACATATAAAGTTTACTACCGAGACAGGTTGCAGAAAATATGCACCATATGAGGTCTTATATGTTTTGCTACTGCTTCCACCTAAGGTCATTCATTGCCTGAAGAAGTAAGAGTTAGAGTAATTATTTTACTGTCAATAGAAGTTTCTCATCACATGGCATTCATTTTATACACCATGTATACGACTGGCAGTTATTCAAACACTTACAGTACAATGCAGTACATCAGTTAGTGGAGAAAGAAATTATTACGTACAGTACAAGTTACACAATCTGGAAAGAGAATGGTGGAAAAGGGAGCATAATGAAATATATGAAAGAATGGTATAGAAACAAGAAGATATGAAAATAAGAAATAAAGACATAAGGAAAATATAGAGTGACAGGAATTTTGTATACAATGAAGGAAAAATACAAGGTAGAAAGAAATAAGATATTTTTCTTGTAGAAAGAAGGTAAAAGGAAGGAGACAAAGACAAAAACAAAGAAAATGAAGCAGAACGACACTTTCCTTGTAACTATTGATTTCCTTAATACTTTACGAACAGAAACAAACGTACAGCTAACTAATATTAACTAAATACGAGACTAAAAATGTTCACAATAAACGGAAACTCTATGAATGATCTATGATTTTGCTAAACTATAATGACTAACATGTTTTTTCTATACTCTGTACACTATAATGGTGATGTTATAAATTATGTAAGTCACTTCCAAAATTCTGTTGATGTAGAAACATGGTAATGTATGTACTTTTCAATAATTACAGTACAGTACTTAACTAAATATATTGTGTACAAGTTGGACAGAAGTACAAGAACATTAAGAGTTGTCTTTGGAAAGGTAAAGGTAAAAGCAAGTCTTAAAAGCAAGTAACATGCCAAACACAAAGCAATATACTGTATATATATCTTGAGTTATAATTTATTACTATACAGTATATGTAAACCATTTTTCAATAGGAAATAAATCCATCTTACATCAATATTGCATCTAAAATATTTCTCACACCACAAACGTGTTTAATTGAAACTCGATATTCAGTACTTTCATTTCAAAGAAAGAAATGAACAGATTGATTTGCACTCTGAAAATTCCTTCAAAAATAACATTTCAGGTACTGTATTGTATAAATCAAATTACAATGAAAATTTCAATTTATGCAAAATATTTCCAATATAGTATTAAAATATTGTTTCAAACTGAAAAATGGCTAAAGCTGTGTAATTTTAGCATAGGCATCATTCAAGTAGTTTAATCAATAAGCGTGATTATTACTACTACAGTATTATACAACTAACATTATAGTCTGCTTTATTTAGACTGATGGTAAATGTCCACAGCTACCAATCAAATACTAAATTATAGCAGATTCCTTCCTCTACCACATCACCTATGGACATCTACCATCAACCCAAGAGAAAAAAACAAACGACTATATGAGTTGACTACACTAAGGTGAGGGGTGAACTGACCTGTCCTAGCGTGAGGGAGGGAGGGGAGCGGCCAGGCTGAGATAGAGAGCGAGGGAGCGTCACGTACACCTTACAGCTGACCCATGGACGGTACGTATCACCTCCTCATACTGTATCTGTTGCTGCCTACACCTAACCTAATGTACCTACCATTACTTTCATTATCATCTTCTCTTTCTAACTATCTTATCCTCTGAACATGTTTTTATTTGGTCTAACTTCTACTTTATTTGCTTAATTATTTATTAGCTTACTCTACACTCCTCTTCCTTACTTGTCCTTCATTATTATCTTCTTTCTCTTTGCACAACACTATAAAGTATTTAGCTTTTCCTCTATCTTTGGCAAGATATTTTATTTATTTTTTTACTTTGAGGTTACAGTATATGTATTCTCCCTTTCCCTTCCATATTTCTCTCTTCACTACATTCTACTTTCCTCTCTCCTTTCTACATTTTTATTACTATCTCTCCTTCTAAGTCCCCTTTCAACCTATTTATCTCTTTCCTATTTCTACATCTTCTCTCTCTTTTCATTATAATTTTATCAATATTCTTCTCTGTACTGTATTGTACATTATTCATTTTTCTCTTTAAAGATTTTCTACAGTATATTTCCTCTCTCCCTGTCTGCTGTCTGTCTCTCTCTACTTTTTCCTTTCATACTTTCCTCCCCATGGCACTAACTATAGAATTATCTATTTACTGATGGTACTTGGTCAAGCCCTTCATTATCACATAGCTCACTCATCACTTACATGAATTATTTGATTAACAGGGATATATTATATACAGTAAATTATAAATCTATATAATTATGTACTGTAAACTGTCATTTAAATAATTTTCAGTTCTGGTACACTTACAAGGAAATGTTGCTCACTGGCTCATACGTTTTAATTGATTATTGATAATTAATAATGTACTAATAATTATATAGTCCATAATCAACTATTACTAAACTATTCCTGGATAATTATACAGAATACAAGTGATGACAATATACCTGTACAGTTCTGTGTGTCTCCAAGGAGTTCAGATCCGATCATATTTCAGAATTATAAAGCAGATGTAATTAGTTTCATAACAGCTTGAGCCAAGGCAAATGCATTACTTGTGTTACTATATCTAACTATTTTTTTGCCAAGTACTGTACTATCAGCTACGGAATAAACAGATTGCGGTAAAATAAACATCTGAGTTGCCAAGGAAGACGAGGATGAAAGTAAGGAAATAGGAAAGAAAAAAGTATGAAATGAATGAAAACAATTGAACAGAATGAGATAAAGAAACAGGACTATGAAAGAGAAAATGGAACAGAATGAGATAAAGAAACAGGATTATGAAGGCAAAAGTAGAAAGGAAAGTTGAGAAAGAAATACAGTAGGAGGAATGCAATGAAAAAGATGAAAGGTATAAGTGATGAAAGGACAAGAAAGAAGAGAAGAGGAAGGAATGGGTGAGCAAACATTGTCAATGAAGAAAGCAGGTGAGGAAATGAATATAATATTGTAATGGAACAGAAAGAGACAAAACGAAAGATTGGGTTATGAAAATCAGTTAAGACGAGGGAAAAAAAGTAAGGATAACGTGATGAAATAAGTGAATATGAGTGGCTGCAACAAGATATGAAATACTGAGCAAATAGGGGAGGTGGCCGAGTGGTTAGAGTTCTGGACTCGTTATCTATCAGTCAAGAGATTGATTCCTCTCAGGTGAGGGCCTGAGAATATTTACTCTTCCAATTTGAGTTTGAGGCACTAACTATAAGGTCACCGAACGTCATAAAGCACAGAGGGAGGGAAGTGAGGGTAATTCCCAAATACTGCAGCTGTTATGGTACCAGCGAGGGTGTTTTACAATGTTCGGTGGCCTTATAGTTAGTGCCTCAAACTCAAATCGGAAGAGTAAATATTCTCAGGCCCTCACCTGAGAGGAATCGATCTCCCGACCTATAGATAACGAGTCCAGAACACTAACCACTCGGCCACCTCCCCTACAACTCCTAAAAGTGTATGTAATATCAGAAATAAGGAAACTAAGAGGATGAAGAAAGATAAATTTTAACATTCAGACTTGGTCTATACAAAGGTGGTATATGTACAGTACAGTACATGAAACAATACTGTACTACGTATTCTAAGGATCATACAAGTAAACCCAGGAATCCTCACACCATAAACAACTACAAACTACACTCAATCCTCAATTTAACGGACACTTTTTGCTACCAGACAATCACTACACATCGGACAGAAAGTCTGTTACTGAAAATTTTGTCCATACTAGGTGGTATTTTTAGAGAGTGCAGCAAACTCATACAGACAAAAAGTACAAGTGACTGTAAGAGAAAGTGACCAAAATTATTTAAGGACCCTGTGATAGTGTATGAGAAAAAGGTTTCTGATTCCTCCTGACTATGCCATGAAGCAAGCTCCTTCCATATAGGTGTGTGTGTTTCATGGCAATATTTGAAGGACTCATTTACCTCCAATTTTCTGACGACAACACATGGTCCCTTAATGCAAACTCCAAAAATGAAAGTAAAAACTCAAGGACTATTGGTGAAAACTGAACAATATTACATGTGCCATTAGCCAAACCCTACCCATCACTACACTCAATCTTAAACCTAACCCTTTTAATGTGAACAACTTCTCAATTGACCAGGGCTTCCTTCCTGATACCAGCACTGTATTACTCTCTTCTTCTTCTCCTTAAGGGACCCTGTGATGTAGTCAGAAAGTAGGAGGTTAGTGAGTCCTTCAAACATTGCCACCAAACACCACCCATACTGAAGGAGCCTGTTTCGTGGCATAGTCAGGGGGAATCAGGAGCCACCAAGTTTCACACACAGACTTGAGATTTTGTCCCTTTATGTCTTTCCAATACAGTAATGAATGGTCAACTTTGCCCATTCCAAATCAATAATACTATTAATGTAAAGACAGATTTTTTACTAACCGTTTTACTGTCCTTACTTCTAACATGAGTTTAGAAATACTGTACTGTATTTTGTATGTACAGTACAGTATTAATTCCAATTTATCCCTTAGATCACATCCAGTCATGGACATTTTCCAATATTGGAAAAGGTTAACTAACCCCCTTTTAGTCCATTAAGGGTTGAGTGTATTAGAATATATAGATTGGCAGGTACTGTACCAGAACATTTGGCCATACATGTACAGGATATAATAACAACATGCTCCACAACAGACAATACTACACTACACTGATGCTAAGAAAAAAAGGTTACTACAAAATTACATATAGCATAATGTGCACCTGAGGGTTTCTTGGATCCTACCAAAGAAATGAGAAAAAACTAAGGTGCAGAAAGGTAAACAACATACATTACCTTCAAAATTCTAAAAAGCATAATAAGCAAGCTTCCCAAGTGGTATAGCATATGTGATTAAAACAGTGATATGGATGATACTACAGTACAGTACTATTAATGTACATACAGTAATTAGTAATCTATGACAGGCGGATAGTGTTCCTCAGCATTTAGTATTTTAGCAATTTCCAATATACAGTTTCATCAATAAAACAAATCAGTCAACATAGCATAAAATCACCATAATTTGTACTTGTGTAGTTGTGGTAAAATGTCCCCAGCTGACATAAATATTAACCACTATGGAGCTAAGAGCCAAACACTAGCCAATCAAATACAAGGCAATAATATTGGTTGGGGACATTTACCATCAGCCACAGAGTAAAAGAAGACATAAACACTGGAATGGGAGAAATAAAATCACCAGATGGATAGATACATACTGTACCCCAAAAGCTTGCTAAGAACCCCACTCTTTTTTTCACACAACATAATTACTACTGTAATTTGTATTACCAATATACTGTACCAATAACCTTTGAGTGTGTAGTAAAGTTAGCATTGCAACTGTTACACTGATAATGCAGTACAGTACAGTATATATGGTATGGGATAAACTGTACGAAACAGGAATTGTGTATTATCCATGAACAAGAAGGCTAAAAGGTTACTACTGTAATTACTGTAACTTCCTTAACTAAGATGAGGCACTCAACTTCTTCCATCTGGAGGTATACTAAATAGTTATCAATTAAGGGGGTAATTCACTTTTGTTACCTTGGAGTGCCTTCCTTCCTTCCTCCAAAGTATGCCAGGAAACAGGACCAGACAAACAAAAATAATGGTGGTCTGTTGCTTGGAATAGTTTGGAGGATTCAGTTGTTCCAGATTTACCAACACTAAATTTCCCCCTTAATTAAACAAGAAAGGGTACAATGAAGAACACAAGACTAGAAAACGAAGAGTAATGAAAACAAGTAATTACCTGCATTAACCAGTCCAATAAACATCCGGAAAGTAGAAGGCTATAAAGGTACACAGTTTGTTAAGCACTGTATAGGACCACCAGTCAAATTGGTGGTGTTTTTTTCCCAGGTTATCACCAAGTACAAGTGCATTATATGGAATCAATGTTATTAACTAAGATCAGTCCAGCTCTCCTAAATTATAAAAGATGGAATGGAGAAGATATGTCGAGTTAAAAAAAAAAGAGAAAAAAAAAAATGCTGCATCACACACAACACAACCGTCTAAACCAAACCTAATACACCACATTCACACTCACACAAAACTCTATAATTACAAATTATTAAAACTGTTTCCAATCTACTCCCCAAATGTAAAGAAAACATATATGATTGTGAATCATTTGTACTACACAGCATAACCTTTAACATTCTTTTTTGAGGGGATAGAAAACTGCAACTAAGTTCCAATTGGAGCAATGCATACAATAATTATTTTAGCTTCTATTGTAAAACGTAATATATTACCTGAAATTAACAGTCTATAGTACCATACACAGAATAATTGCTTGGAATTAAGAGCAATTACTATTTTCCTCTTCAAATTATACAAATCCTAGTTAGTTAGGAGTTAATGAAGACCAGAGGGGAGATGAAACCTTATGCCAGAAACTATAGTATTCAGTACAGCACCTCCCAGTAATGTCATGCAAGAAAAAAGTTTTCAATATAAATACATTGAGAGAGCTCTAATGGAACAAATAAATTGTCAGCATGCAATAAATCAAGGTGGCTAACAGTGATTATTGGATTGTGCAGTATAAAAGAATGTTACAAATGTGATTATTATATGAAAATATATCTCTGTCCTTTCTTCTTTTCATCACTTACTCAAGCCTGGCTCTCTTGTCTTAGGTGTATGTTTAGTAGAGCGACTTAGTCTATTACGTTTACACTCTGAAACATGTAGAGGGCAAATATAAAACACTAAGGTACATCCACAATCAAATAACCACCAACAAAATCCTTCCATCATGCAAATAAATCAGTATCATATCAGAATATAATCATACAACACCTTACGTCAACTCGACCCCATCAATTATTATTATGAGATGGTGCAAAATCATACACGTGTTGTTCTTTATTACCAAGATATTTACTACAAAGGAAGGAAAGTGTCGGTGGATATTTGATTGTTGCGGTACAGTAGGTAAAGCAATAGAACAATGATGGAGGTGCCCAAATAATCATCACACCAAGTCCATACAAAGAAGAATGTAGGTACTGACTATATCATCAAAACATGAGGTGGTGGATGGAGCTTTAACCTGTTGTAGTAAATGCCATATTCAAGAAGGTCGTCGAGAGCAAAGCAAAAATGACAATACTGTAGCTTGGGAGTGAGTGGTGTGGGTGTACTTTAAATTATTATTATTAAAAAAATGAGAAAAAAACAAAATTAATCCAAACACTTCAGCTCCCCAGGCACCCATTATCCAAGTCAAAGCAACATTCATACAAAATTCAGTACGGTTGGTTGTGCGAAACAGAAGACAGAACAGAATGCTTTAGTTAAAAATCAATCCTACAAAACAAAAATAAAAATAGTTGCAAGCACAGTTAATTTTCTGCAATTGATAAACTGAGCAAATCCAATCCTTCAACATTAAACAAACCAGAAAAAGAAGAAGAAAACGATCAACACCAAGCAGTTAAACAAGCCAGTCAGTCAAGTCAGTCAGGCAGGGTATAGGTATTAAAAAAGCAGGCAAAAAAATGACAAACATCCACCATTAGCCTACAATTCAACACCTACCAGCCTATTCATTATCACAGTTTTTTCATCGTCCTTTGTCACTGAAGATGGAAAGGAGGAAGAGATAATTCAGGGCCACCTACCAGACTATCCACAACCATAAAACTTTCCTTTATCCTTGCTTGCTGATTATGGAGAGGAAAATAGGGGGGAAAAATACTGATAACACCTATAAAATATTCTAAGAGAAATGTTGAGCCTTGCATAAAATAAGCACCATTATAAAGAGGAGCCTTTTATTAACAATTTCTTAAGTACTATACTGTAGTACCAAAACAATGTAAATAAAGGCTTCTCTTTTTATCACATGTTTTATGCAATATGTCTATATTATACACTTCACTACTGTACTGGATAAGCTTTGTACAGTATATATATTTTCACAAAGATTTCTTGGCATGATTGCAATAAATTCCTCTCCAAAATTATTTCCCTCTATGGTATGAAGTGCTCTCAGATACAATTTGCTAAGGAATAAAACATCTACCACAAGACCAGTGATCAGATCTGTTGGTGTTGAATACATGCATTAAGGGAGGATAATGATTCTGTTAAGATGGAGGGTACTAATTCCTCCAAAATGCACAAACAAACAAAGTATTTCAGTATACATCATGTGTTTGGTTGTACTTCTGGAAGTGGTCAGCAGCCTACATTGTACGTTGGTCACTTGTACCTAAAAGCACTCCATATAATTTGTCAGGATTTTGCATGATAGCCAATACAGTACGTTAGAAGACCACAAGCCATCCAACTGTACCAACTTCAAGTTCTGACTCTACAGTACAAAAAGAAATTTCATCAATAAATGGTCCTCCTCAAGTGATGTGCTCATCTGGCTCATCAGTTTGTTCAATTATTGTATTTTTTTTACAGGGGTTAAAAGATATTTGTGAACTGTTGTCTACAGATTCCTCCAAATTATGGTAAAATTATACCACCTATGTTGGGAATTTTTCTTGGTAAAATTGGAGGAGTCAGTAACCTCAAATCTGTTCACAATACCTTACCCCCTAAAAATAAAAGTCCTGCCTTCAGAGAGTATACAGTAAAAGGTGGTCTGTTTCCTGACACAGTTTGTAGGAATCAGTGGCTGTCCAATTTAACTAAGAGAGATGATCCCCTTCACCAATCACTGTTAATCATCATGACATTTGCTGTCAACACTCACCATCAGTTGAAAAAAAAAAAAAGCACACATACACTTACAAATTATGAAGAGCTTGTAGTTTATGCTGTAGTAAAAATATGTGGCCAACTTTAGTCTGCCCCTATACAATCTAAAATTGCTGCAAGCAAGCAAGCAATAAATATAGCACAAGTCAAAGAGGAAATATGAAATATTTTTATTTGTCAGTTTATGACCTTCATACAAAGACAAAAAAAAAAAATTCCTCGATATGTGACCCAAATCTTCCACAACCCTCTCTCATCTTAAAAATTGCAATATATAAAAAAGATCTAAATAAACATTAAGCACAAAAAACTCCTTAAAATGTACAATACAAGTCTTTTATTAATATGTACAATTATTTGCAGCCACAAGCCATCTTTGTGGCAATATCATCGTTTTTCACTGAAGCCTTCAACAGTAATCTTCTGCTAAAACTGCTGTTATAAGAAGTGAGGTGGAGTACAGATAAATAGTGGTGGTAGGAGAAATCTTCTTGCTCACAGGCAACTCACATGTACAGCATCTTAAACTGTATTTCAACATTTCAGGTTCATAGTGCATTGATATAGCCACAGTCAAAAATCCTGATTTTCCCATGTACAGTATTGTACAGTACTATAGATTCTTGTTGCTTTGAATAAACAAAAAATTTTCCATGAAGTAACTAATGCTTGGGTTCATAGTCAAGCAGAATCAGAAAATTTTGTTAATTTCTTTCACAACACTATGAGTATTACATTTGATGATCAGACTAAAGCACAGGTCACAGATTTTAACTAATTCATCCTACTGTTTCATATATTATTAATTTATCTTTTTGGGTCAATGTACCAATATGCAAGTTATGTTTGTATTGTTATTGTGAGTCATTTAATTAAAGAGGCAAGGTAATTAATTATTATCTGTATTCTGAGAACCTTCATAGGAGTTAGGTGTAAACAAGTGAGTTGCTTCACTGCACATATTAGTTACCCACGCACAAGAAGATTAATGTGAAGGGAATGCTGTATATATCCCTCTGTTTCATTAACACCACCAAAAGACTTAAAACACTACATGAAATATATAGAATAATAAAAGATATGAAGATGAAGGAAGAGAAGGCAGTACTAGAGAAGTTAATAATATCCACACACACACACACACACACAAAAAAAATGGATTCAGTAGCAGAGAGTAGCTACTACAAGTTGATGATCACAGCTTGACAGCATTTTAACACTGCACATGAAACAAGAGCATTCATTAACTGTATATATACGTGTGTGTATGCTCAACTGGCTGTGTTTCAATCTCCATTAGACTTTCCAACACTTTTACTGCATATTATTACATTGCAGCATAATACAGTATATACAATAGGTGTCAGCTCTATATAACATGATCAGCTGGAAGGATGTGGAATTTTTCCTTTGGCCGAACTGCCTAATCCTTTTCTTATAACAGTTCTATATAAACAAATAGAAAATGAAGGCTGTGAATTACTTTCTTCGGTTGAATTTCCTCAAAATTTACAAGTTATGCATTATTCTTGTGCATGAAAAGCCAGTTTCCTTTTAGATTGTGATTTTCAGAAATTATGCATCCTTTGTTTTCATGTCATCACCAAAGCCTTTCCAAATCTCAATCATTACTTTTATATCAACATGGCCTTTCTATAAAGTACATTTGACAGTTTTATATCAACATAACGGAAGGATGAACTTCTCTTTCACTCTAAAGCACTTGTAATGTGGCATTCTTCAAGTTTTACAATGTGTTTCTTTCCTTAACATCCTTTCAAAGATATTTATATACACAAGTAATGCCTCAACTAACTGCTTAGGGGGTCTGTGAACTGTCAGCAAATGTGACACTACTGATTCCTTAAATCTGTGTCACAAACAAATTACCTCGGCTATACTGAGGCAATCATTTCTTGGTACAGTTTAGAGAAATCAGTAACCTTACAATGTGCATTCATCATCTTCCCTCCCTTATAACAGACAACACTACCGACATTGAGTCCAACCAAATACAGTACATAATATATCAAGCAAACACAACACACCAAGAACCCCTCCTTCAGCTCAACTACATGTACAATTCTCACACATATTTTAGTCTCCACTTTCATCATCAGTACTTACAAATGGTTTACAACTTGCTGCTAACATTTATCCACTAGGAAGTTTCATTATTCTTCACACACACACACACACACACACACACACTCAATAGTGACACAGCTGGAACACCAACCCACACAAGGCAGGCTCAACACTCTACCTTTAGCTATACACAAGCCAGAAACACAGTTGAAAACTATTGTACTCGAACCAATGTCAAATTTCCTAATGAACAAAATAAACAACACACTTTCATGGACAGAGATAAATAAGACTGACTAACACCAACCAACCAGAAAAACTTATAAATTTTTAACACTCTTTCCTTTGTAAACAATTAATATTGAATGAAGTAATACAAAAAAATGTACGAAACATAAAACGATCGATGCTGTATACGAGTTGATGCCCTTGTGTACTAAAGGAAAAAAGTCAGTAGTTTTCATCCCCAAAATAATAAGGATAAAACTATAAAATACTGCTTGTTTCTGTCATGTCTGATGCTTGTGATGAGTTACGCTTCATTCTCACAACATTCCACAAACACACATTATTTTTTTTTCCTTTATATTCACCCTCACTTTGACATCCTCTTACAAGTAGTGCAGTACATAGCTCCCTCTTTTTTATTTTTTTTTTACTGCTAGGCCTAGTTAAACACATATTTCACACAAGATACTTATACCAAACTTAACTAATAATTGAAAAAAAAAATAGTACAGAAACCCTCCCAACTCCTCTTATCTTTTTCACACCCTCTCAATAACCCCAACAATCAATCAAACTGAATTGAGTAGACTACCATTTTAATATTTCACATTATTTTTCCCTCTTCCCTGTTTCATTCTTGCACCTTCTGACCTCTTCCCAGATCAGAAATTGGGTATTCAGTAATATTCTTATTAATTTCCATCCTCAATTCCTCAGTCAGAATTACAGTATTCCAGTAATCATTCCTGAAATTAAAAAATTCAGTACATCAAATGCTTATTTAGTACTGTACTGTACTGTACTGTACTGTACATCCTACTGAACACCCGACAAATACAGTTTATATTATACATAGGAAAAATAGAGTATGTGATGTAGGATGGACTGGGCATGTGTTTAACATTATCATGGTGGTATCACTGAAACAAGGAAGGCTATTGTACCTTTCCTGACATTGTCTGTCTCTTCAAGCTGTAATATTAGAATATACAATGTAACATTACCCCTTCCTATGTTCACAAAAAGCCGGATTACAGTATTGAATTTTTTAAATATGGGTATTGTATACTTCATTAGCAAAGTAAAATAGTCAAGCAAAATCAAATTTTTACCTTCACTTCAAGAGGAGAATGCAATATGTTCCTTAGATTTAATCTCTACTGACAATGCTGTGCTTGTGTCTATCAGTCTGTTTATCTATGCACAGCTAAATGGTAGAATCATGGGGTTAAAAATTACTCTGTATGGATAACCTGGCACAAGAAAGAGAGTAGGATAGGTGACACAAGCCTCTCAATAAGTGGCATAGCAAGCCAGCTATAACTTCTATGAACAGTTCACAATAGTGTACTTTACATGGTGTGGTGTCAAACACTCATGTTTATCAATAGGGATAAACAGAAGAATAACCTAGATGATCTTACAGGTTATTTTAGTAGTTAAGATATGACTATCATTCCCCCTAAAAGACTGTGATATGTCATTATGATGCCTATTGAGCACACACAAACACATTACATTGAGTGTGTAATGTACCAACACCTTTTTCATTTGAATTATTACTGTCGTGTGTTTCTAAACTAACTGTAAAGGTGTTTATTGGTTTATAGTCAACATTTCAGACAACTTCACAATGGGTCTGTCTGCCCATCTGATGAATATATTCTGGTCTGAAGGCTTGCAGTTTGTGAGAATATATTAATTATTTATCTAACATGAATAAATACAGAATTACTGATTTCCTAATTAGGAGAAATGTTGAAATTCTCCACCAGCCAGGGTCGGAACCCAAACTATGTTAACATTTAAGGGTTAATGCCCAATTAGCATATGATTAACTAGTACTACAGTGTAAGCACACACGCACGCATGCACGCACGCACACGCACACACACACACACACCCACACCCACACATACATATGAAAGCTCATGGATGCACGAAATAATTCAGCACCATCACTAATAACACTCAGCTATAATGATAATTCTCCTTGTGTGCCATTTGTCAATGACAAAATATCTATTCATCACAAGTCAATCTGGATAAAGTCTTTGGCTACTAAGGTACACGTATTATGTCTGTCCTCAGTCCTGTCTTAAGGTTCTATTACACTCTAATTTATTGTCCTCAAACTGACAGTACATGTCTCCAGCTGATTCAAGGTTCATTGTGATATCATGACTTAGAGATTATAAGCTTAACCAGATCAGTTGTAACAATGCCTTGATAACAGCTGTCAATATGGATATAGTCAGCATGAAAACAAAAACTACAGTATATTTTGCTTCATCTTCTGTTCTCAGGGTAAAATGACTTGTTCAGTGTTGCTGGGATCTTCCTCTCTTCTATAACAAAAGCTGAAGGACAGCAGAAACCTTACTGACTGAACCGAGGATACTCAGAGGGAGGAAAATGTGCTTATAGTGGGACACCCGCATTACTCAACCTGACCAAATATCTATTGCACATGACCACCACATACACACCTACACTGCCCGAGTCTCCAGAGGTGCTGATGTAATACTTACTGTAAGGGAGGTAAAATGAACTATTTCTATAAACCTAGTAAAAATCAGTTAGCACTCAGTAAATATAATTGGGTAATTTATGAAGCAAATGAAGATGGTTGTGACACATAATAATAATTCTGTTTTAGTACAGAGCTGCCCATTTCCTTTACAACTAAGTTAGTTGCTCTAAAAAAGTATGTAATATTTACAACATGAACAAAACCCATAAAAGCTTATTAAGAATTAAAATAAATTCCCCCTCTTCTTGTTCTAATAAGGTAAATATAATAATAAACTGCTTGTAAAGATGATACAATATCTGCCATCACCATATTACTCTTCACCAAGTACAGTACTGTCAAGCTTACCTTCCCATAAAATATGAATAATTAGAACAGTACTGGATTTTGGAATTCTAACTAATGCAACAACTATAATAATATAAGCCTTGTTGAGAAGGATAGTATTGTACAGTATAGGTACTGTACTGTACTGTACTGTCCCTTTAGTTGACAACATAGTATGACCATGATAATTATACTGCAAAGATTTTAAAATGCAAAACATACTAAACATAATTACTTATTGTATGTGGGAACTGTGGTATTGCTTTACACTTACTTATTAATGACCTTTGAATTTAAACATTACGGGAAGAAAAGATTGGCAAAGTTTGGTTTGCAATATAGTACTGTACTGTACAGTATATTCATTATGAAAATTTTAAACACATACATACACACACACACACTACTAGGGGTTAGTTTAATTACCCTCTAAGTTACAATAGCAGTATCTGTTCACATTTCTTTGCTATATTGTACAGTGACAATTAATATGATGGGAACACAAAAAGCGTTTGCAATCCAATGTTATGCATGGATGATGAAAAGCAAACATTAACCCATCCCAGTACTCACATTTGTATAAAAGCACACACATATACTCATGGACCTGTATATAAACATTAACACACACCTTTTACCTTGGCTGTACAACCAGGCAAATGACAAATTCATCTTCATCACTAAAATTAGATAAAACAAATACAATACAGCATACAGTAATACATATACAGTACCACTGAACTTATTCTCACACTCTCTGTCACTTTCACACTATGAGGCTACCACCTACTTCCTGAGATGGTCCACTTGAGACAGCAACCCCATCAAAATATGTTAAAGGCATCTAAACAGTGCATGTTGCTCACACACAACTTAACGTTCTGAACATTTTTTGTTTCCTTTTGTACGTTGATCTGTAATTTCCATTATTGACATGTTCCTCTCAATTAATAAGAACCATTCAGATGTACTGAACATTACAGAGCTAAAAACATTGTGAGCAAACTGTATCAAGCAATTCAGATCTATGTACAGGATATGTACAATGCTGTATACCAACATTTAGTTAATATAATATACAGTACAGTACCTATACAGTACTGCATAATATATGTTGGTCACTGAATCATCATTTATCTAAGGTCTCCTTTTTTCATCAGTTATGTTCATGAATTAAAAAAATGTTTTGTAATTTGAATGATACCTAAATAGATATGATATCCAATACAATATGTATACTCAACAGTACAAAAGGAAACATATCTTTATCTACCTCTTTATCTCTCTCTTATAACTGATAGTGTCTACTGTACAAATTCAAGCTAGGTGATTTTCTCCCCATCTGGAAGACTGTACATGAATGCTACCATGTGAGGACATTATGCCCGGCTCAAAAACTTCTCTCTTCTCTATTCAGTGCATCTTCTGTCTTCAGTACAGTAGGCCCGATACACGTCTGTCAAACATCTGGCATTCATAATAATTAACACCCTATGAAAGTGAGCCGTCACTGACAACATTTTGCTACTGTACTCTACTTCTATTTCAGGAGCTAAATTTAAGGAATCTGTTTCTGTATTGTACTTTATACAGTCATCTGGCACTCACTTGAAATGTTCTTTCTTCTTGGTACAGTAGCAAAAATCCATGGATATAAATTAATCCAATGCTAAAATATATGAGAGGATATGAATAGTCAAGCAAACAAAAAGTAATCTGAAAGTTATTATTTCAACTCAAGCTGAGGAATTCCCATTAAAATTCATGACATCACAAATGTTAGATAGTAGACTGTATTAAAGATAGTACGGTATGCCAGATGTCTCCAAATGTGCTCAAGAAATACTGAAGACAACTGCACATATAGGACATTTATAACTTTTTTTTACTGTATCTCTATTCTAAATATTAATACACAATCACACACACACACACACACACACACACAACACCTAGTCACTTCGATCATACTTCAAATATTTTTTTGTCAAGTTAGACCTCCTTATTTGGTCCTAACTGAGAGCTTAATAGGAACTCAATAATTATATCGTACTGTCTGTCATGTTGAAACACCAAGATTTTCGATAATTACCATCTGAAGAGAAGTCTTTAATGAGGCTATTATGCTAATGCTGATTCAAGTCAAAAGAACCATAGAGGAGAGAAGTTGACAGGAGATATGATGATGATGATGATAACCAACTGGAGGATACTAATTCCTGCTGGCTAACAATCAGTATTGGTAATTGAAGTGTATCATTTAGTGGAATAAGTGGCCTCCTAATTACCAACAAAACATTATATCTTTAGAGATGAGAGATCAGTAGAAGGATGGAATGAGAAGGAACCTACATACATCACCAATACATACAGTCCAAACTCATTAGGAGTAGAGATGTGCAAAACGAAAGCTGCAGAAGGTTGGTTGGTATACGACAGAAAGGGATTCCAATACACATATAGAGTTACCTCGAGTACTAAATGGTTTTAAATCCTTCTCAGGGTGAAGGATCTACACACTGCATTTTGAATGACCCATTAGCAAAATGTCATGAATAGAAGCTCCTCCTCATATGACATTATCTTCTCTACAGTTCCATCATGGTGCTGAAATATTTGTCTCCTGATTCACACACACTAAATCAAGACCTACAGTATCTACACAGTATCCACAACAACAATCCCAGAGCCCGGGACCATCATCTGAGGCAGTAATATGATATATCCAAAATAGATATATTCACCATTAACATACATCCAAAAGTTTGTGGAGTAAAAATTAGTATAAAATGCCAAAGGCACTAGATGAAAAAACACTTAAGGAAAGGTATATATAGTAAACATTCTGTACAACTGCTGCTTTGCAAGAGGAGGAGTGGATGGGCTAATTGTGATTATTATAACAACAATCAGTAAAAAAGTGGCACAACTCATATCAGCTCTATCATGTAAGGCGGACTCATATGTGTATCGCATCATCTACTGTACATGTGGTGTTTATGTGTTTGTAGTTTACTGAGATATGTGTCACATTCTATATTGTATTTTGTTTGTGCTCTTTAGTGGTCTGTTATGTTCAATTAGCAGTCAACTCAGATGTGTTTTCCCATGTACAGTTGGCTAAATATGAATTGCGATAAATCTTGATGAAATGTTAACTATATTAACATCCACAACTATCTATAGGGACCATAAGCATGTACTACAAAGGGAAATGTACATTACCTTCTGTTTTACATACTTATCATTCCTACAAACAACTATGGATATTAATATATACTTAACATTCTACTAAAAGTTGTCACTATTCATATCATGGCAACTGTAGATTAGTGTTTGACTCATGTGTCCTAGACTACAGCACACTATAGTTATAAGTTTCAATACTATTTTGGTGCTTTATACTCATATTTAATTAATGTACAGTAGTGTTTAGTAAGATCAATCAGCATGTTATAAGTGTATGTGTTAGTGTGATACACATGTGTGTCACCATACATAAGAGCTGTATACTTTAGAGCCACTCACTTTACTGATAAAACCACCAATGCTTATTTTGAAGCTTTTTTTCTACACATTATTTTAATTTACACATAATAATAAAACTTTAAAACTAGGGTACTTTCCACTTTATAGCGAAAAAAAAGAGTATTCACATCTGAGTAATAAAAATTCCTGAAAGGTGAACCTATCAACCTGTACACTAACTGCACCTAACTATAACAGTGTTGGGATGTAAAGAGTAAACAGACTTCTGCAGACTGTCCCTTTCACCACCCTCCACCACCGACTCACTCATTCCTATACAGGGGTGACTCATCATAGCCACCCCAGAAGAACACAACAAATGAGAGTGGATGACAGGGGCACCATCATCAGGTACATCCAAGATTACCGAGACTGTTGCTGTACCCCAAGGACAACAAACCTTCCGATGGGAGCGCCCCACTGCTTGTTGCCCAGTTAGGATGAACCCCACCACCAAGTGCACCACCACCACCACAAGGCACAAACCTATGCAGGCCCCAGATGCGTCCATTCTGCTACATCCAGGCCGCAGCTGGTGCTTCTCAATGGCCAGGTGGATCGGGGTCGGGGTCGGGGGTGCTGAAGATGGAGCCGGGGTGGAGGAGGAAGAAGAGGAGGGTCGACTACCAGGGTCACGGGCCTCGGGGCGGCCCTCTGGGGTGTCAACAACTTGGTGGTGGGCAGGAACACTGTGTGCGACATCAACAGGAGTTTGACCCGGCAGTGTGGACACCACCTGGCCAGGCTCTGTCTCAGTCCCATACATGGTCATGCTCCATTCCGTCACTTGGGATTTACCTGTAGGATGGTACAGTTCAGTATAAAGTAATAACACTGTTAATATTCATCATGAAGCCCACACACTAAACTTACTAAAAAATAAACTGAAACCACTGTAAAAAATTGACATCAATATGAATAAAGTACAGTAGACAACTAATAGTATATTAGTATATCGTGATACATAATTTCTAACCAGGGGGTCAATGAGTTCCACGTCCTCTTTCATCCATACCTGAACTTCATATTATAAAAACTATATTAATGATTACATTAATGGTCAATATATACAGAAAATTGTATGCATTTCCAGATGTATACCTTAACATATGAATTAAATGTATGGCCTGTGTCTGGCCATGACTTGGTGTAATACTCCCTGGTCAGTAATTATGTATTACAAGTGTACCTGTATTGTACAGGCATTGGACAAATAGTGGTCCAGGTTGTACTGTACTGTACTTATTAGAAGACAGCACAGTCATTTTTTTTCCTTTTGATTAACCCCTTCAGTACAATGATGTGTGTTATTACTGTATAATGTATTTGTAAAATAAATCTTGTAAACTTTACCCTTCATCCATTGTAAATCATGACAACTCATAATTATCTCTGACTAAGGTACCTAATTATGAAATATTGGTCTCACATGTATAAATAAAAAAATGATCAAAATTACCCAAGAAAGCATGGTATATACTGTCTGGTACATTAGTTTCATATCTCTACTAGTAAATGGCTGTAAAAAGAAACTGATTAAGATTACTAATATTATAATATAGTCATCAAGTATTTTCCTAAAAAAAAATTAAGTCTTCCATTCACTGACATTCTGATTTATGTTGCATTTTGCACTTACATCAGTATAAATAAAAATTAATACTGTACATACAACTACAACAGTACATAAAACATCAATTCACAATAACCAAGCAAACAAAAACCAAACATTTAACAATACAAATGGCAGACAAAAATTTAATATAATAATATACATTTACTTCCTGTTGTCAATCAGGGCAAAGAAACCAGGCTAAATATGTCATACAGTTGCCTCAAGAAGTTCCTATATTATGCTGTGTTATCTCCTTGTTAAAAGTGTCAGAGTGTAACATTCATAAAATAATTAAGCAGTAAATACTCCATGATTAATGTTGTATGCAGTATTAACTTACACTATTATTTATTCACAGCTTGTAGATTGGAAGGCAACTACAGTAACTCCAAAGTGTAATAAGTGATTCCATACCACAATGTCTGCCAACATACTGATGAAATTATAATAGTACTGTAATAGTAAAGAACCTCTTGAGAAAACTGTACAACAAAGAACTGTATATTATTTAGAATATTACGACACAGTTGCCTGCACTACCATTTCTCCCAATCCATGAAGTATAAATCCTGAGAACATAGATTTGTAAGAAGAACACAGCTCCCTACAAATTGCCATAAAGTACTGTACACAACATTGATACATATACCTTTAATAATACCATATAATATTAGTCTACCAATGTAACCCAACCCATTCCATTGATAATACCAAATATACTCTACCAATGTAACCCAACCCATTCCATTGATAATACCAAATATACTCTACCAATGTAACCCAACCCATTCCATTGATAATACCAAATATACTCTACCAATGTAACCCAACCCATTCCTAACCTTGAGACCTTTTACCTTGAACCACCATAATATAATCTCATTTAGGACGCAACTCCCAACTATCCTGTGAAGTTCGATCGACAACCTTCAATAGTGTTTAGAGATCCAGTATATAATTATATGGTTTGCTGCCAATAATCAGAAAAATGAGTGAAACCATAACACATGAGGTAAAAATGTTTGGAATTCGTACTTCATGGTTGAGAAAAACTGGCAAAGGATTCATTGGTAATACATAAATATTTGCACACAACTGGACAGTCATGAGCTACAATTTCAAGCCTTCACTAGAACAGGTAAGTAGAGTAGGTTCATGGTAGCATTATTTTGTTTATACTGTACAATTGAGCAAGTTGAAAGTGCAAGTAAAATAGGAGCATATATGGCCACATCTGGCTACCACTCAAAATTTCAGTCAGTCACGTACCACTTTACATTGACTTTAGAGGCTTGGTGATTCATTGATAATAAAAACCAGGGTTTACTACAAAGAACTGACAGATATTGCCATATACACTTATCTTTTTCTTGCACTTTCTACTTGCTCAACTGTACAGCCACAATCAAATAACCACCGACACTTTCCTTCCATCGTGCAAATAAATCAGTATCATATCAAAATATAATCATGCAACACCTTATGTCAACTCAACCCCCTCAATTATTATTATGAGGTGCTGCAAGTTCATACACGTGTTGTTCTTTATTACCAAGATATTTACTACGATGGAAGGAAAGTGTCGGTGGATATTTGATTGTGGCTGTACATTAACAAACTCCTTAGTACTGTATTATCAATGTTCATCACTTTGTAGGTAACAAAGAACAGTATATTGTTACTCTTCCTCAATAGATACTACTGTACCATGAACCGTTTCCACATCATCTGTCCCAGGTGGTGCTCAGAATTTAGCCTCAACTGTACAGTCGGCAGCATAAGTTTGCTTCATTTCCACCTGCGTATGCATTGGCTATAGTGATGTTGTAATACAATTTGAATGCAGAGATGACAGATATAGTTCTCATATGGTAAATTAATTACATATGTTGGAATAAAAACTGGTTCAGAATGCAACTATCTGGTCATTTTAGCAATATTAAGTACATGAGATGGCTGTAAATTTATGCTGCTGGCTGTACATATGATACACATTAAATAGCCCATTCAATTTATGCACTCTTCTTTAGCATTAATGTTCTTGCATGCTGGTAATTATATACAGTATGTTTACTCTGTCCGGCAGAACATATATAAACAAGTACTGGTGAACTAACATACCTGTGGTCTTGTTTGCACTCATTTGTTTTTAATATTTTGTCATGTTTGCATTCTGACATAGAGTACTGGGTAATTACAAGCTTCCACTGACAAATCTTATCAGCGTTGTACTGTAAATGTTTCACCAGCACTGTTCATGTTTATATTTGAGGAGTACAGTACAGTACCTCCATCCTCATGACACAGCATTCTTACACTCAGTCACAAATTAATCGACATTTACTCGCATTACACCATACACGTACACTCGAGCTCGTAAATTCACGACCACGTCCTCAAATGTTTATGTCATCTGAGCTGGTAACACTGTGTGGGGAAGGTGTCATTGTAGGTGAAAGATTGTATCATGTCACTTTACTATGTTCCACCTATTCTGATTCCTCCCCAAATAAATGTTACCAGCTCAAATGGCATAAACATCTAAGTATGTGGTCATGAATTTACGAGCTCGGGTGTACAACACATCCAACAATAACCCTAAAAATACATCCCTTTAAGGTCAGCAATAATTCATGCTAATAATGTGTGCATTTAATCAGTAATTCCACTGACTCCACTGCCAATAGAGCATCTTCTCTAGTACAGTACAACGTAGTACTGTACTGTAAGTAAAGAATAAATTCAGTAAATATTCTATACACTTTCAGTAAAGTGTTCCTGATAGGAAAGGATGAATAAAATATGAAATGTCAATACCTAGTAGATAAATATGTTAAAATGTTTAGATTTGGCTGATGTATAGTGGTCTACACAAAGTTACTTCATGTACACATAAGAGAGTGGTCTAGAAAATCTTTTTTTTAATCAAACATCACAAGTCATTGGCTAATATATATATATTATTCCTTTTCAAAAATGTGTAATGAACAGAACACCATTCTCAAATATTTTTCAGATAAATCTGCAATGAACTTACAAACCATAAATTATACTTTGCCAGGATGGTAAAGTTAAGTTTAAGTAATAGTATTGTACAGTACTGACAACAATGCTGTTATTTTCTACAATACAGCAGCCAACATACACTCTAATCCTTCCTGTGTCAGAAATAACCATGTAAATATCTACCTACAGTATATTATGCATGTAATACAATCTAAAATTAAATCAAAGTAATTATTTTCCTTGTTGATGTGTTGAAATACTTTCAATTTCCACAGTTGATGGAGCTTATACATGTCTGGTGTTAGGCTACTCATGTGACCTGTTACAACTAATATTGTTGTACATTCCTAATCACATTCAGCAGGTACAGTGTTGTACAGGGTTATGATAATTAGAGATATGATTACACCCCAAGAATCAAACTCTGGATAACTCAACACAAAATAACAGTGTGCTACAATCCCACTCTTTCACCAAGATAGTCCTGTATAATGAATAATTCCATCACTCTAAGGTTCTGTACAACTTGACATGAAGTACTGTATAATAAAAGTTCTGAATTCAAAATCACATCCAATCAATTTTTTATATAATTTGTCAACATACTGAGATGCTCTACTTATCTACAGTAGTCATGAAAAGAGTTATGGTTGTGAGAGTTCAGCACTATCTTAGATGATTTAAAAGCTAACAAGACCTGGCTAATAATGTTGAATTGCAGCTGTTAAGACATGAACCATAATTTCCATTTCATACACCTTGGTATATATACTGTCAAGTCAACCATGTTTTTATCACCAATTACTTATTTTTACCTTCAATCACCTTGACAAATTAAGCAAAAAAAATTTCATCTTCTGTACGTAAAAGAGACGGCATGAAAGGACTTTCTGTTGGCATATGCCAAAAACTATGGTTCATGATTGTACATTCAAGCACTCATACATAAGCCACTATGTTTACATGAGCAACATGCACAGGCAGCCAACTAGGTTTTTACAGTGAAGGGAGTCCCCAGGGATGAGTGAGTTAGTTACCCTTATGATGAGAGCTGCTGTCACGATGATACGGTGGGCGTACTGGGGGGGGCTTGTTGTTGTTGTTGTTGTTGTTGTAGGGAGGGTACTGGGATTGGGGGTACTGGGGTGGGGCTGGGTATAGGGGGCTACTGGGGCGGGTGGGATAGTACTGCTGTTGGTGGTGGCGGTGATAGTGCCAAGGTGGATGGGTTGTGGTTGTGGTTGTAGTAGTAGTGGTGGTAGTAGTGGTCGGGTTTACTCGTTGATACACTACCACATGCCCTTCTTTCCCTCTGCCGCCACCACCACCACCACCACCACCACCACTTGACCCCATCATGGTAGTACCCCTGGACATTCCTCCACCACCACCACCACCACCATCAGTCACCACACCACCATTACCACCACCATCACCACCGCCGCCGCTACTACCAGCTACTGCCACCCCACCACTTCCCCCACCGCCCCCACCTCTGTCCCTCCGCCCCCCCCTGGCCTGCCACTTGTCTGGGTTAGTTTTGGTGCCATAAAAGATGAGGCACCACTCCTCCAAGAGCGTGACTGCTGTGAGGTGAGGGTTACAACGTCACACCAGCGACCACATCAGCGGCACCGACACCAGTAGTGGAAAGGATGGGGGATAGATGGATGGATAGGAAGGTGGGGGTAGTGCATATTAGCTAATCTATAAGGTTAGTATCACTAGCCAAACTGTACTACAGTCTGTTTCCTTTATCTGACAGTATATGGTAAATAATCCTTGTTCCCTTCCAATGTACTTCATTTTATTTTCATAATTTGGGCTTTTAAAATGCAAATGGTGACTTCTCCATGTATTGTATTGAATATGGGTTATAAACAGATGATTTTATACCAAGGGAAATGTCCCTCTATTCAAGGGTATAATGTATACTTTACTATACTTAATGTATGGATTTGTTTTAAATATAACAGTGCTACAAGCTCATGTACATATATAGGAGTGAAAGAATCACAAGGAGCATGACCACAAACCACCAGTAAGAAAAAACGGACTGTAAACTACCGTCCCAAATGCTCAGACACCCATGTTAATTAAACCTCTAGATGTTCAAACACACACATACAAACTTGCTTCCAATGTTAAACCCCAACATCACCATCACCAGAGTTAAGGAATTCCTGTACTGTACAGCACACTCATCACTCCACACCAAAAATAGCAAAAGGCTGGGCAGAATATATAAGCAATAAAACAATTTATACTCATCCGGTGATATTACAGTATAGTACAGCACTATTACTGTACTTGGCTTATGCATAGAGACAAATTTCTGTCACAGTACAGCTGCAGCAACCTACATCTACAGTATTACAGTACAGTAATGTATACTGTGTTTATCAAGTAAAGGAATTCAGCAGTAGAATGATAAGTGTTTCTATTGAAGGTTCATTTGTTCCTTACAGTAGTCTGAAAACATACCTGGTATAATATAATATATGGTATATATTACATCTTGGCACTGCTGTATAACAATTATATGTATGTGTGTGTGTGAGAACCACTACAGAACGATGAATGGAGGTGTAGTCTGTTGAATCTGTGCATCAAAAGTAGACTAAGGTGAAAAGTGGTGATCACAATAAACCACTACATGTTCTGCACAAGACGTGACCATGCAGTGAAATAATATCAGGCAAAATTTTATGGAGGAGTAAATGTAATGAGGTTAACCTGAGACAATAACCACACACCACACACACCAAAACCATTCAGGCTATATTATCTTTATGCTCCTAATTATCAATAATGGTAAAAGAGTGAAGTGTGACTCTGTTTATAAAGCCAAAACATTACACCGTTGGAATCATGGTGGGCTTACCGGTATTGAGTCAAATTTTACCTCTCATTTTTTAACATACTATCTAAACATTTGTATATTGCACTTTCTTACCGATTGAATACAGTATACAAATTATACTGTCATTGCCATATGAACAAAATCAGACTCATGACAAACATGAACAATGGTCACTGTAGCAGGTGGGTCATGACAACTGATGACATCAATTATGTTTAATGTTTTATGCTACCTTAAGTTCGGCAACTCTTAACTTGCACAATATTTCAGAATAGAAGTGTCAAAAATTTTAATAAGGTGTGCTCATAAATTAGAGAAAATATCCTGGAGTAAATCTACCATCTATCTTCTGTTGTAGGTGTAGCCTGGTTTCAACAATGATACCCATTTCCTCCTTTCAAAATAAGGTTTGTAGTCACTCAGGGTTAAAAACTGTATTATATTATAGGGTTAATATACTGGCAGCAAACTGAAGGGTAACAATTTCTACCTACATCCTGTGCAACAACTGAGGTACAATACTGTACTGTAGTATGTATCTAAACACAATGTGATGGAATCCACTGCTCTCAACTTCATCAACAATATCTTACACCCTTCACTCAGTAATTGGAGGCTCATGACAATGCACTAAATCAAGGGAAAGTACTGCACCACCAACTTTACCACATATACAATCCTATTAATAGACCAAAGAATGGTTAATGCTGTCTCTTTAAGAGTACAAATTCCCATAAGAGCAATCAATGCACGAAATATCCTCAGCTGAAAACAATCACCGAGCATTTGCGTCACTATCACGGGAAGATCCAAAACTTCCCTGTCTGCTACTAATCTCACCACCATCTGCCTAGAGCGACGGTGAGTTGTTAACAAGTGGAGTTTGAGTGGACTGAAACTTACCCGTGGAGAAGAAGCGACCATCGTTGTGTATCTCTAGGGTCCACTTGCCTAACGGTCGTTCTCCCCACATATGTACGGTCAGGAATGGCCACGACTGTCAATAAGGTCTTTATTGGTTCACAGTGTCATAAATACCAATAAAGGATATAAGATAATAATCCATGTTATAACCATCACATGATATAAGAAGAGGTACAGTATTACACACCTTCTTGAGTACTTTCTAAATAGGACTGAAGCATTGTAACTACAATACATATAATAAAATATCTGCTGCTTGCAATATGGGCTATTCTAAACATGGTTATCAATGTAAAAATATTCAATGTATTTCTATCTCCTGTATATACATTAAGTTGTACAAAAAGATGACTTATATTAGACTGATGACTGTGTGTATACTGTACTGACATGGAAGCCAGCACGTGAGTTGTCATGAGGACGCTGAGCCAAGAGGGTTGACTTGGTACCAGCAGGGGAAGCCAAGTAGATCTCTATATCACCTCGACGGTCAGCAGTCAATGACACCTGCAATTTAAAACAAACACAATACATACTCATACCATCACACGTCTATTTATTTACTCTTTTCCGTAAGCACGTATGTAAAGAATGTGTACTGTATGTATATATGTACTGATTGATTCATTAATTCTTTAATACATTAGTTCTGAATTCTGTGATATAATCTGTACAAACCTTGGCCTGGACGTGTTCAAGAAAGTTAACTCCTGGACAGTCCACTACATCCAACTCCAGAGACACAAAACTCTTCTGTGGGATCAATCTGAAAGAAACATGGATTAAGAAAAAGTTGAGCTTAACCTAGTATATGTAGTAGTGTAATTACAGACAATATTATAGTGGTCATTCTTAAGGCCTTGTAGCTGATAATGCCTCTGATTTCTCTAGTTGACTGTGTTGCATTCTACACTTCCTATGTGACTATACACATACTCTAGGATGAGTCTCAAGAATACAGTACTGTTCCCATTAACCACCAAACAATAACAATATTAGTATATACAAAATTCCCTAACATTGTAAATGAGAAAACAGTTGTCCGACATAAGTGGAAATGAACAGCAATAGTTGTAATATTTTCGAGAAGTGTTTACATATTCCATACATCCTGTCATATACAGTATATTTCATCAAGTGATATTATATAGGGCTGTGGTTGGCCTTGGGATAGTTCTCTTTCACTGCTCTCAAATTAGTCAGAATAAAGATGACATGAGAATTGTCAGAGTAAAACAAGAGGATGCGACACTCACTTTTCAATGTGTGGAGCGGTGACTTCACACTTTCGTTGGGCAGGTACACTCGTCCAGTTACGGGCCAACTTCACCATACCATACGAATCCATAAGACCATAACCAAACCTGTACCATAAGGAGGAACACATAATAATGGCATGAGAACATTGTTTCAATACTACTTTACCAGCACATGTTTGAAAGTCATTAATATTCTCATCTCAGTCTGGACTTCAGTTTCAAAATATAACTAAGAAAGATTTAGATTAAAAGCTGTCTCTACTGTACAGTCCTTACCTGTGTGATACGTGACGACCAACACCATTAACCTGCCAGTCAGGAGCCTCAAGATTGTCTGGGCGTGCTGTCCTGACCACAATGTGTTGCATGTCACGCCAGGTCATGTTTTGGTTCACCTTTTCCAATACCACAAGAAATATTATTAGCGGTGAGACACATTGGGTATATATTATTTTTACGCAACATCCATACCCCCATACTGTATTAGGCTACCTCACTCAGGGATCTATTGTGAAATGAACAAACATTATGTGAGGTCCAAAATTATATCCATTTTCAGTCAAAATACCTAGACAACACATTGTGTACATGTGATATTGGTACCATTGCCAAACTCACTCTACAGTATACTGTATTCAGTGACAGGTTACATTCTCATCATACCTGCAAAGCAAGAGCACAGATGCCTGCAGCGAGAGGTGCAGAGGCAGAGGTGCCAGTGTGTGAGGTGGTGCAGGAGTGGTGGAGGTCAGTGGTTACAATTTGACGTTCACCTAAGGATCCAGAACTGTAGGTGGTGGCCAAGGTTGAGCTGCAGGCCTCAGAGTACCATGGAACACGACCTTTCTCTGTGGGAAGTAATCAAGAACCTGGATTGCTAGGGTGTTTTACGACGTTAGGTGGCCTTATAGTTAGCGCCTCAAACTCGGATTGGAGGAGTAAATATTCTCAGGCCCTCACCTGAGAGGAATCGATCTTCCGACCTATAGGTTACGAGTCTAGACAACTCAGACAACAACAATTAAGGTGAGAACAATACTGTAATACTGAACACACCCAATGTTCCTTGCCTCTTCTGTCAACAAGAAAAATATCTAGTGGTTATCTACAGATAATGGAAAACCAAGCAAGTCTTATTAAATGGTTCAGGGCATCAACTTGAACATGAGACTAGAAAACTGACCTGTGGCAGAAGATATGCTGAGTGTCCATATAGAGTTGGTGTAGCCATCACAGTTACAGTTGTCCTCATCACGTCCACCATTACCAGAAGCCCACACGAAAATAGATCCCTTCCCTCCTCGACCCTGGCAATGGCAGAAGTGGATAAATAAATCTATTGATTGGAAAAACAACACTAATGGCAGTATAAACCAAAGAATTACCTGACACATTCTTTCACACACCGGCATACGATAAAAATAAAAAACACGCAGACTCCATTGTCACTCACATTCCTGATGCCTTCAACAAATGCCCGTGTAGCCAGCTGTCCAGGCCCATCAACAGTCTTGCCATCATCATCAGGTCCCCAAGAGGCAGAATAAATATCTATGTGTTGTGGGTTGAGTGCCAAGGATCTCGCCTCCACTGCATCTGTCACATCACCATCCAACATCCTTACGCCTGTATAAAAAATGTAAGTACTGTATATCCTGGTACAGTATACTGTCTTTAAAGCTTTCAAGGGTGAACTGGGATTGTTAACAATAAACAGAAACACTCTTCACATTACAGAACTGCATTACTATTTGGTTGGCTGTTCGGCCTCATTCCAGAGAACCGACTAACAATTAATATGTTACTGCATAAAGTAATCAGTCTCTTTTTCATCACCACCTTTCATATGAGCATGTTAAAGAGCAAGTGAATGAAGTAAGAATTTAAAAATAATGAGTGAAAATCAAATCTGCATGATTAAAGGAATGCAGTACAAGAATCAAGTATTGATATCATATAGAAAGTGTGTTCCACCCATCCTGCTGCTCTACCAACATAAATAATCAAATACTATACCTCCGACCGACGCCTCATAAGCAACACCAACAGCACAGATGGAGTTGTTAGAGTCAGCGGCCACTTCCCCAGCACACCTGGTACCGTGTCTGTTAGAGTCCACCAGGTCATACCGTGGCATGGGGTCAGGGTCGTGGCTGTTGACGTCGTAGGAGGCGTTGGGATCCTGTGTGTGTGTGTGAGTGTACAGAGGAGATGAAAGAGTCGAGATTATACACGACTTGAGAAATAGTGCGGTACAGGCAGGAGTCACTGATTTTCCACTGACAAATATTTCTTCACTGTCTGGACTAACGAGTAAAATTTAAACCAGCTGCTAATTAGCATTTTCAGCCGCTATATGATTTATACATTTTTGAGATGTTTTACCCAATATTTTTAATTCATTTATAGCATTCAGCTGCAAATCTAATATAGTAATACTAAAACTAATATAAATAATAATAACAACAACAATATTAACAATAATTACTAATAATAACAATAACAATAATAATAATAATAATAATAATAATAATAATAACAATAAAAATAATAGCAACACATATACTAACATAGTTTTTGATGAGGTCAGGGTGGTCCTTCTCGAGTCCATCATCCAATATAGTGACGACGACCCCCTTCCCAGTCACACCCTCTGCCCACGCTGCCTCCACGTTCATGTCCAGTGATCCACCACGGTTCTGGACAAAGCAAAAACTTAATCCTCCTCCTTTTCCATATTTTCCCATCTGTCTACCAGTAAAATGCCAAAGCTGATACATTATCTTCCCAACTGACTGGCTGATAATGTTCGACTTCTAACTCGTAAAAAAACCAAAGTCATCCACAACAAACCATGGAGGTATTGCTCTACTTCCCTAATTCTTAAGAGGTAATTCCCTTTTGTTACATTGTAGTGCCTTGATTCCTCCAAAGTATGCCAGGAAACAGGACCAGATGAACAAAAATAATGGTGTTCTGTTGCTTGGATTAATAGTTTGAAGGAATCATATGCTCCAGATTTACAACAGTGTACTATCCCCTTAAAGTCCCACTGACCACTCGTTCATTAATTACCACAACAAAAAACCAAACCAATACTCCTCACTACCATAATATATACAATCTTTCCCAACAGCAAATGAATCCAGCTGTTTTCCTTGGCCTTAGGATTACCTTGCCCCTTTCTTTGTCTTGGTCACAACTCGACTACTCACCAGGTACCACATCTGAGGCCACTTGGGGTCGTTGAGGTGATGTGAGAAGGGGTAGAAGGGCACCTTAGGGAAAATATCTCTCTTCACTCTTCTCTTGACCACCTGCTGCTCCGCCCACCGGACCTGTCACCATGCCAAAGTTATTAGACGTCAACAGGATACTTATCAAACTTATCACTCCTTCATACAATTACATACTTCACTTTAACCTACATTATTCCTTTAAAACTTATTACTTCTTAATACAATTACATACTTCACTTTAACCTAGATTATTCCTTTAAAACTTACCAAACTTATTACTTCTTAATACAATTACATACTTCAACTTTAACTTAGATTATTCCTTTAAAACTTACCAAACTTATCACTTCTTCAAACAATTACATACAGTACTTCACTTTAACCTAAATTATTCCTTTAAACTTGCCAAACTTATCACTTCTTCATACAATTACATACTTCACTTTAACCTATAATCTATTACTCTATAACTTATCAAACTAGTCGCTTCTATTCCTCTAAAATGACTGTTTAAATATGCTGCTAAAATCATTACTGGGATATCATTTTTCCTGATTGGGGTCAACGTAAAAAAAAAAAAAAAAAACGCTATTTTGACTCAGTTTCATCAATAAATATTTAACTTGGCACAATATGGGTCAGAGAAAAACCACTTGAGTAACATAAAGGTTTTCTTGACTAAGATCGTCTGTCTTCGATATCAACAAACATACAGACAAGAAGAAGCAAAAGTAAAATATAAGCTTTGATCTGAGAGAGAGAGAGGAGAGAGAGAGAGAGAGGAGAGAGAGAGAGAGAGAGAGAGAGAGAGAGAGAGAGAGAGA
>JAWQEG010001671.1:0-97500 GCA_033782935.1 Petrolisthes cinctipes
AATATAAACTTGAGTTAGGACATTTAAATCATATAGTTTTATAGTTTTCTTAAAGAGAGAGAGAGAGAGAGAGAGAGAGAGAGAGAGAGAGAGAGAGAGAGAGAGAGACTGTTTATGCAAAAAATGTTGAATGCAAAAAATTATCAAGTATATATAACAGATAATAACGGCAAAATTTTATTCGTTATGTTATGTTATGTTATGTAAGCTTAATGGGGTGCAGGAGTAAGGGACAGGATTGAGGGGGGGGGGTGCGGGAATAGGAGGACAGGCTTGGGGGGTGTTTGAGGGGGGGGGAACAGGGGGACAGGCTTGGGGGGGTTTGGGGGGGGTGCGGAAATAGGGGGACAGGCTTGGGGGTGCGGGAGTAGAGGGACAGGCTTGGGGGGGGGTTTGGGGGGGTGCGGGAGTAGGGGGACAGGCTTGGGGGGGTTTGGGGGTGTGCGGGAATAGGGGGACAGGCTTCAGGGGGTTTTGGGGGGTGCGGGAGTAGGAGGACAGGCTTGGGGGTGCTTGGGGGGTGCAGGAGTAGGGGGGACAGGCTTGGGGGGGGGGGGGTTTGGGGGTGTGTGAGAATAGGGGACAGGCTTGGGGGGTGTTTGGGGGGTGCGAGAATAGGGAGACAGGCTTGGGGGGTGCGGGAGTAGGGGGAGAGGCTTGGGGGGTGTTTGGGGGGGTGCGGGAGTAAGGGGGACAGGCTTTGGGGGGGGTGGGGATGTGTGGGAATAGGGGGACAGGCTTCGGGGGGTTTTGGGGGGTGCAGGAATAGGGGGACAGGCTTGGGGTGTGTGTGGGAATAGGGTGACAGGCTTTGGGGGGTGTGGGAGTAGGGGGACAGGCTTGGGGGGGGGTTTGGGGGTGCAGGAATAGGGGGACAGGCTTGGGGGGGGGCTAGAAAAGCCTGTCCCCTACTCCTGCAACCCCCAAAACCCCTCAAGCCTGTCCTCCTACTCCCGCACCCCCTTAAGATTAACAAATAAATTGGTGTTCTGTTGCTTGGAAAACTTTGGAGGAATCAGTTACTCCAGATTCACCAACGCTGTAATACAAAAGAGAGAGAGAGAGAGAGAGAGAGAGAGAGAGAGAGAGAGAGAGAGAGAGAGAGAGAGAGAGAGAGAGAGAGAATAATATAATTAAAAGAGAGAGAGAGAGAGAGAGAGAGAGAGAGAGAGAGAGAGAGAGAGAGAGAGAGAGAGAATAATATAATAAAAAAGAGAGAGAGAGAGAGAGAGAGAGAGAGAGAGAGAGAGAGAGAGAGAGAGAGAGAGAGAGAGAGGGGCTTACCTTGAGTATGATACTGATGGTGTTGTGTGATGGTGTGATATTCCAGGGAGTCAACACACGACCAACATAATCCTGGAGACAAGAGAACACCAGATACTCATTACCAGTAGATGGATAGCGTCGGAACTCTATCCATCCCACAGGGGTGTTATGGGTATCTAGGGTCCCAAGCTCTAGTCTTACAGTGTTATTCTCAGTGCTTGGTGAGGTGTGAGGACAAACTCCGCCTCCAGCACCACCTCCTTCATCATCATCATCTTCATCTTCATCGTGTTGTTGTTGTTGTTGTTGTAGTGGTGGTTGTGGTGTAGTGGTTCCCTGTAGCCATCTAGGTTTGTTATATTCATCACGTTACAGTGTGTTGGGGTCTTCACTGTTGCGTCACTCTCTGATTGACAACAAATATACATACACATTACCTTTATTTATTTTTATATGGTACAGCTAATATATATAAATATATATAAATATATATATATATATGGTTAGGTCCATTTGTTTTGGTACTCATCAATATATATATATATACATATATATATACATGTATGTTTGTTTAATAAATATATATTATGGTAAAACAAACACACACACACACACCTCACAGAGACTCTAATATTGAGACTATTGTACCATTATACATTGTTAAGAGGTTATTACACTGTAGGTAAAAATGCCTGCACTTATAACTAGTACAGGAGAAGAGGACTGACAACGCTGAATGTACCGTTTATAAGTGCTGGCAACTGTACATTAGAGCACCTTGATTCCTCCAAAGTATGCCAGGAAACAGAACCAGGTTAACATAAATAATGGTGGCCTGTTGCTGGGAATTGTTTAAGGGAACATTAACTTTAAGGTTACCATAAGACAAGGTGAGAATGTGGTGAGTATTAGAATCACTGAGATGATTTGTTTCCTGGCATAGTTTGTGGTAATTAGTAGACTTCTAATTCACCCATTACAAATAATACCTTTAAGAAAGTAATACTGGAGCAACTGATTCCTCCAAACTATTCCAAGCAACAGGATATTAGTATATTTGTTTACCAGGTTCTGTTTCTTGACGTTCTTTGAAGGAATGAAGGCACTCCAATGTACCAAAAGTGTATAACCCACTTCTTTACCTTGGTGTTACATGCTTAATTTTCTTATATTGATATTTAAATGATGGTTGTCAATAACTTTTCATTCATTATTAATGCTATAAAAATCCTTGTCTGACATCCAATATAATACTAATATAGTATATAATTTAATTAAATAATATAAACATAAGTTGATGGATTAGACTAACCGGTGTTGCAGAAGTTGATGGTTGCACATTGTTCATCATTATCTGGACACTTGACTGTCAGTTGAAATTGTGGGAACTCTGGTAAGTTGTAGGGACACTTGTGGTCCAATATTTGTTTATCCTCCTCATCATCATTGTTAGTTGACAACTCCACCCAACACTCTCCTCCCTGAAATAATAATAACACACATCATTATTATATTAATCTGGTAATAGTTAGGTTAGGTTAGGATACTATAGGTTAGGTTAGGTTTGATTAGGATTGGTTAGGTTAAGTTACTTTAGGCTAGGTTTGATCAGGTTTGGTTAGGTAAGGTTTGGTTAGGGTTAAGTTAGGTTAAAGTTAGGTTTTGTTAGGTTAGGGTTGGCTAGGCTAGGTTAGGTTATGTAAGGTTATGGTAATAATTGTCATGATTTTATCTATATGCATTGCTAATAAAGAGAACAACTGACCTTCTTCTTGAGATATTTAGGTTGTTTTTCCCACTTGTAGTGGGTGAATGACAATCGGTAGGTCATCTTGGTGTAGGTGTTGTAGTACACGTGATGACACCCAACCCTAAGCTGGAGAAAGTCTTGAAGTGTCAGCTTGGTGATGACGTCTGGTCCTGTGATGGTTTTGACACTGGAATGATCATCTTCACTAGTACAGGAACACTTGATGTTGACTTGGTTATGAGGTCCGGTAATGTGATCAATGTCGAGTGTTGCCAGAATTTGTTTATCGTCTTGATTCATGATGTGTAAACTTGTCCCCCACGTGGTATTATTATCAGGTGGAGACAATACCTGAAGTCTAGTCTCCAGGACACCTTCACCGATTTTGTTCATCTCTAATGGTTGTTGAGGCACCATGGATGACTGGTTGTAGGCGGGACATTCTGGTGAGAGAGGAAAGTTGTTAGTGATGACTGTGTTCTCTCTCTCTCTCTCTCTCTCTCTCTCTCTCTCTCTCTCTCTCTCTCTCTCTCTCTCTCTTAGGGGTAATAGTGGATTATTATTTATATCAATATTTCTGCTCCATCTCTCCATTTTTCTCTCTCTCCTTTCCTCCAATATTTACTCCTTCCCTCCTTCCTTCCTTCCCTATCTCCTTCTCTCTATTTTTCTATTCCTTCCTCCTTCCTTCCTTCCTTCAACTACACCTTCTCTCCATTCTTCTCTCCTTCCCTCCCTCCTTCCTCCATTCTTTTCTCCTTCCCTCCTTCCTTCCTTCCTTCCCTATCTCCTTCACTCCATTCTTCTCTTCTTTCATCCTTCCTTCCTTCTTTTACTCCTTCTCTCCATTCTTTTCTCCTTCCCTCCCTCCTTCTTCCATTCTTTTCTCCTTCCCTCCTTCATTCCTTCCCTCCTCCCTTCCTTCCCTATCTCCTTCTCTCCATTCTTCTCTCATTCCCTCCTTCCTTCCTTTTTACACGCACACACACACACACACACACATACACACATCTATCTTCCTTCCTCTCTCTTTTTTTGCACACACACACACACACACACACACACACACACACACATCTATCTTCCTTCCTCTCTCTTTTTTTGCACACACACAGACACACACACACACACTTATTCCTTCTTTCTCTTTTTTACACACACACACACACACATCTATCTTCCTTCCTCTCTCTTTTTTGTACACACACACACACACACACACACTTATTCCTTCTTTCTCTATTTTACACACACACACACACACATCTATCTTCCTTCCTCTCTCTTTTTTGTACATACACACACACACACACACACACACACTTATTTCTTCTTTCTCTTTTTACACACACACACACACACACACACACTTATTCCTCCTTCTCTCTTTCTTACACACACACACACACACACACACACACACTTATTCCTTCTTTCTCTTTTTTACACATACACACACACACACACACACACACACTTATTCCTCCTTCTCTCTTTCTTACACACACACACACACACACACACACACACACACACACACACACACTTATTCCTCCTTCTCTCTTTCTTACACACACACACACACACCCTTCTTCCTTCCTCTCTCTTTTTTACACACACACACACACACACACACCCTTCTTCCTTCCTCTCTCTTTTTTACACACACACACACACACACACACACACACACACACACACACACACATAGTAACAAACAATAATGTCCAAACTTACCAGTACGTATTGCAGCATCAACAGGTGGTGTGAGAGCCAACACCATCACCACCATTATCACCATCATCACCATCATCAGTATTACACTCCATCCACACATGATGTCTGTAATAAAACAATAATAATAACCTCTGTAAACACACACACACACACACACACACACACACACTACCATATCAATGTACACACACACACTACCCTATCAATGTATACACACACACACACACACTACCCTATCATTGTACACACACACGCACACACACACACACTACCCTATCATTGTACACACACACACACACACACACACCCTATCATTGTACACACACACACACACCCTGTCATTGTACACACACATGATGTCTGTAATATAACAATAACAATAACATTGGGTCCATTCCTCAGTGGAATTTGTTTGTTACCTTCCAAACCAACCACACTTGTAAGGCTTCATTATTTTAGGGTCCATTCCACAGTGGTATTTGTTTGTTACCTTCCTAACCAACCACACTTGTAAGGTTTTATTATTTTAGGGTCCATTCTACAGTGGTATTCGTTTGTTACCTTCCTAACCAACCACACTTGTTAGGCTTCATTATTTTAGGGTTGATTCCACAGTGGTATTCGTTTGTTAGCTTCCTTGTGTGGCCTTGTAATAGTGTGAGTGTGTTAATGTGTGTGTAGCCTTGTAATAGTGTGAGTGTGTTAATGTGTGTGTAGCCTTGTAATAGTGTGAGTGTGTTAGGTTAGGTGATAGGTTGTGATAGTGTAAGTGGTCTGTCGTCCAGAAAGCATCTGCTCCAAATATCACACACCGACACAGGTGGCCTAAACATTGTGGTGTCCAAGTGTACCTATTATTACTCAAAGAAGAATTGAGGAAGGATTGCAAGGTGGAACTGTTCAGTACAGAAAAGAATGTTGCCACAGAAGAAACCTGACCAAAGAATATAGGAGAGGAAAGATATGAAGTGATAAAGAGAGGGAGAGATTATGAAGAAATACAGAGCATTTCAAAGGAAGACAATCCAAAATAGTTGAGTGTAGGATTTAATTAATAGTAGCAACAAAACACTTTACCCAATATGTGGAAGGTTCTTCTTGATAATAAACTCCAGAGATTGAAGCACTGTAATGCTGAAGTTGATAAGGATTTATACAAACACAACACTACAAGATGGATTCCGATCTGGTAGTGAGCAAACACACACATACACCTACGCACACAGGAAGTGTCATGACGTCATTCGTAGGGACAGTGGAGGAAGAGATAAAACATATTAGATTATGAACTCCAGTGTACTGTGAACAACTTAATCCTTTGTAAATTATTGTGTAATTACAACTTGTTAAATCAATATAGTAACATTCATATTCCCCTTGACAAAGGTTGTATATTTATTACCATACATACTTTCAAGATGTAGGGAAGAACACTAGAATCTAGGAGTGGAAAACTTGTAGGATCACACACACACACACACACACACACACACACACACACTCATTGTACATATTATAATTACAATTAATAACTTGTTTTCTTCTGTGTAGTAACTGGTCTGAGACACCTGATAATATTTATATATTGGCTAAAGAAGGGGATAAAAAACCTTTGTTCTTACTATAATATTGTTTGTAGTCCCAAACCCGTGTGTATGGAGGGTAACCTTACACCCAAAAGTTCTCGTTGGTGAGGACAACCTTGGAGAGAGAGGAAATAAACTCACTTCATTTTTGCCTCAACGATGGGGGTTTCCTGAGTGTTAAAAGGGGGAGAGAGAGAGAGAGAGAGAGAGAGAGAGAGAGAGAGAGAGAGAGAGAGAGAGAGACGAAGCCTTAATCAAATATGGAGAGAGGGAGAGAGCAAGAGAGAGAGAGGGAGAGAGAGAGAGTGAGAACGAAAGCGAGGGAGGGAGGGAGTTCAAGGAGAATAAAATGTCAAAGTAGAGTGTATGGTCACACCTGTCATCACCACCATTCCACTCTTATCATTATGAACACGCAACAACTAATGCATTTCATCAATGGTAAACAGATGGGCAGAAAGATACCTATATAAATAAATAAATGTTTATATATGCATATGTATATATAGCTTCACTGAGTGTGTTGGTCAGACAGTTTGATTCAACTACCTGCTGTCCAGTAAGGATAGAGAAGGTCAAGTTCCCTCAATATAATATTATTGTTAGCTTCACTGTGTGTGTTGTTTAGACAGTTTGATTCAACTACCTGCTGTCCAGTAAGGATAGAGAAGGTCAAGTTCCTTCCACAAGATGGTGTCTCAGGGAATCATAAACACAGCTGTACAGTCAATACCAGAAGTTTGTCTTTCTTAGTCCATGATACGTTCCTATTAATCAGGGAACACTATGTGATAGAATTGACAGGTATACATGGTTTAAATGTCTAATATTACAGATGACCATATGTGAACTAATAAAATTTAACAAGAAATTCCTCAAAGTTATAATTATACTATATATTATGTTCAGGAGGTGGAATTATAATATTATTGAGAAATATATGATATTGGTGCAGGAAGATTTTTGTTTACGGACACCAACACACAGAAATATATATAATGTTGCCAGAAAGTTGTTTATTAAATATACCAAAGCATTTTCAGTCATAGAGGCAACGTTGCAAGAATACAATAACGTTGCCAGATACACACGTCATCAACATAGATAATGGCAGTGTGTGTTATGCCATTACATGTTTTTTTTTGTTCTATAAATACGGTACTTCCCCTCCTGGCCTCTCCTCTCCCCATTCAGTGTTAAGTAACCTTCCATTTATACCTCCGTTGCTATTAAGTATTAATTTAATCTTCAAAATGTATTTTAGTAACATGAATATTTTGTCCCTGTTGTGATTTAACATTATTCGTTACCATTTGTTTAACAAGGGTAATACACTCAGTCTTTATCGACTTGGAGAAGGCATACGACAGAGTGCCGCGACAAGAATTGTGGAGGTGTTTGAGAGTTAAAATGGTGCCAGAAAAATATATCAGGTTGGTGATGGACATGTACGAAGGGGTTAGAACTAGAGTACGAAGTAGCGTAGGATTAACAAGATGGATCTCCGTACGTGTGGGGTTACACTAGGGGTCCTCGCTGAGCCCATATTTGTTCGAACTCATAATGGATGTATTTACAGAAGGGGTAAAAGACCAGGCCCATTGGTGCATGTTGTTTGCAGATGACATAGTTCTTTGCTGCACCACTAGAGAAGAAGTAGAACAAAAAGTGGAGTACTGGAGAAGAGTTTTAGAAGACAGAGGGTTAAAGATCAGTAGGGCGAAGACGCAGTACCTTAGTTTTATGGATGAAAGTGCGGGGAGTGTTACCATACAAGGAAATAATCTAAAGAGAGTGGGAAATTTTAAACATCTTGGATCGACAGTGGCGGAAAACGGAGAGCTGGATTCGGAAATTACACATAGAGTACAGGCGGGATGGAAAAATTGGAAAAGGATGTCGGGTGTGTTATGTGACAAAAGAATAAACGTAAGAGTGAAAAGTAGGATGTACAAGACGGTGGTGAGACCGGCAATGATGTATGGTGCGGAGACGTGGGCTTCAAAGAAAATGCAAGAAAAGAGACTTGATGTGGCAGAAATGAGAATGTTGAGGTTTATGTGCGGAGTCACAAAGATGGACAAGATAAGGAATGAAAGAATTAGGGGTACAGTAAAAGTGACGGAAATTTCGAGGAAGGTGCAAGAGAGAAGACTCCAATGGTATGGACATGTGATGAGGAGGAAAGAGGATTATCTGGGGAGAAGGGTGATGGAAATGGAAGTGCAGGGTAGAAGAAGTAGGAGGAGACCAAAGCGAAGATGGATGGACAGCGTGAGAGACGATCTGAGAGAGAAGGGATTGATGGGAGACGAAGTTCTGGACCATGCTGGTTGGCGGCGGCTTGTTAAAAACGTCGACCCCGCATAGAAGCGGGATAATAATGACGAGAGAAAGAAGAAGAAATGTGCAACTGATAACGTTACTGTATTTGTGCAACGTCACCATTAGTGTTAATATGTAAAAGGCAAATTACTATAATAATTTGTTATTATTTTTGTTTGTGGAAGTGATCTATTTTTTTTTTTTTTTTATTGTTCTGAAATGCCACATTTATTTATAGTATTCTTATTTGTGTGTTATGCCTCCAAGGTGTTCAATACAGAAGAGTGTATGGAATTATAATAGTGTGTCAAATTATAGGACATGAAATATTATAGAGCATTCTTAGCCCATCAGGATGGTGGAATGTGAAGTTAAATATTGTAGAAATCTGTAGCAGAGAGGAAGCGGTGACCAAGTAAAGAACCCAAGCAGAGATGTGTGTGTTTGTTTCCCCACAAATTAACCAAGTAAAGAACCCAAGCAGAGATGTGTGTGTTTGTTTCCCCACAAATTAACCAAGTAAAGAACCCAAGCAGAGATGTGTGTGTTTGTTTCCCCACAAATTAACTTCACATTCCACCATCCTGATGGGCTAAAAACGCTCTATAATATTTCATGTCCTATAATTTGGTACACTATTATAATTCCATACACTCTTCTGTACTGCACACCTGCCAGTCAATAACCATTTTCTTTCGTTTTTCTATTTCTGTGTTCATTCCTTGTCACGTGTCATTGTTACAGTTTAATGTGTGTGTGTTTTATCGCGCCGTGAGCACATTTTTTCCTGTCTTGATTTGTTTATCTTCATCCTGTCTGTCCCACGTATAAACAAACTAACTCTCTCTCTCTCTCTCTCTCTCTCTCTCTCTCTCTCTCTCTCTCATGAGACAAGACAAAACAAGAACGTTACTGTCAACAACTCTGTATAAAACTCTCTTGTGTAAAGCATCTATGAATGGGCGGTACAACGAAGTTTGAGGTGTGTCTGGGAGACAAATAACTTGTAAACGACATGACTGGCAAAGAAAAGATCAGAGTATAACTGGTCCGGCAAAGAAAGGTAAATAGTAAGTAACATATGAGTCAAAAATAAGATGTCCATCAGGCTATATTTAGAGTAGGAGCGGGTAACATTCGGCCCACAGAGGCATATTGTGTGGCCCGTGAACATACTCCGAATTAATAATGGAATCCGGCCTGCAAGGAGTGGCCAACCATGACCCGCAGGCCAGATCCAGCCCAAGAAGGCCTATCGTCCGGCCCGAGACAATTACTGTTTGTCAACCCTGCACTCTCTCCAAGTCAAGGCTACTTGGTACTCTGGTAACCAAGTCTGACCTTCACTATCAGCTCTCGGACTGTCACCTCAATGATATTCTTCTGTTGTGTTTATCATCCATTGAACTGAACATTGAAACAATTGTTTATGGCAAGTAGAACCAACCATCACACTAATTTGTATGTTTACCAAGAACACTCTTCAATAAACAATGTCACCAAACCATCTCACTAAATTGTATGTTTTTTTCAATAAAATTTTTGCACAAATCCACTTTGTGGTTCTCGTTTGTCACTGCTGCCTGCGACATGCTCCAGAAAGTCTCATCTGACATTCACCCTACTGTACAAAGGTATCCCACTCTTGATATACAGGCACAGCAATATGTAAACGAGTGGCAGGAGCAGTAAACCAAGCAGGTAGAATATAATGAAGCCAAAGTGTGACATGAACAGAGAATAAAACTGACACCATGGAGCACTGGTTCTGAGATGTTATCAGTCCAGATGTGAGGATGAGATCCAGAGTACCTTCCTGAAGCTGAAAGGTCATGTCAGGATCGGTGGAGGTACAGAAGAAGGTGATGTGGCTAGAAGCTATGTATGCAAGTTAAGAGTTTGTCCAGAGGTGAGAGACCATCCTAGATATACTTCCTGGAGAAAGAAAATACTCGGCTGATGGGGAAACACATTGACCATGAGTTGACTGAGTTTAACATAACTGGTGATACCACAGACGCTCCAGGAGATGACATTAAGAGTGAACCCTATGCTTGTAGGAAAAAGTCCGGAGAGTAGAGGCAGATGAACGACCTGGAGAAGGAGACAAAATACGTGGCTATACCCACTGGACCAGGAGGGATCGCCTGGAACGAGCAGGAGGTGGGATGGCTCTATGTTTCAAGGAGGGTATTTAGTCCCAACTACTAAATGTGGAAACACCTCTCCAGATGGAAGCCATGTTTTTCTGGGTTGTACTGGCTGACTGTTCGGTCCTCATGATCTGCGCTATGTACCGCCCGTCCCCCAAAACAGGGGCCTGCCTCGCTCCACTACTTGACAGAGAAACTGAATGACCTGCTGATAGAACACCGTTTAACCACGTCCTGGTGGTGGGTGACCTCAACCACCACCTGTAGCAGTAAGCCTACGAAGATCTCCTAGATGTACAGGGCTTGATCGACCATGTGACTTTCCCCACACACGAACGGGAAGGGATGCTGGATCTTGTCATCTCTGAACTCCAGGTGGACACCCTTTGCTGTCACCAGCTGGGACCCGTAGGCAGCTCTGACCACCATGCTGTCCTGACCAGGGTAACTGTGGGTGTGGCAAGGGACAGTATTTGGATGTAGGACAAGGCAGACTTGATATCTTTGTGACGTGACCTGCAGTAAACATCGTGGCCAACCCTGCTCCAAGGAGGGTCAGGGAATAAAGCACATACTTTCACATCACACCTCTTAGCCCTCCAAAAAAACGTTAAATGTTAAAAAAAAAAAAAAACATATCAAGGCAAAAATCAATAGTAGCCATCTTGTCAGTAAAGTAAAGGTGGTGACAGCTGAGATGATGGATTACTGAGTCTCAACAACGGTGGAGAGTTTGTGATTAGATGTGGACAGAGAGGCAACCAGCCTGTCAATCCTGGCTTCAAGGGCAGAAAAGTGGTTCTCAAGGGCACTACATCGTGCCATGACAGAAACAACAAACTGGAGGAGGGCAAGGTTAAGAGGTGGGGCAGGATTGTTGGAAGGTATACACTGGGAAGGTGATGGTGGATACAGTACTGTGGTAATAGACTGTGGTAATACACTGGGAAGGTGATGGTGGATACAGTACCGTGGTAATAGACTGTGGTAATACACTGGGAAGGTGATGGTGGATACAGTACTGTGGTAATAGACTGGGAAGGTGATGGTGGATACAGTACTGTGGTAATAGACTGTGGTAATAGACTGTGGTAATAGACTGGGAAGGTGATGGTGGATGCAGTACTGTGGTAATAGACTGGGAAGGTGATGGTGGATGCAGTACTGTGGTAATAGACTGGGAAGGTGATGGTGGATGTAGTACTGTGGTAATAGACTGGGAAGGTGATGGTGGATGCAGTACTGTGGTAATAGACTGGGAAGGTGATGGTGGATGAAGTACTGTGGTAATAGACTGGGAAGGTGATGGTGGATGCAGTACTGTGGTAATAGACTGGGAAGGTGATGGTGGATGCAGTACTGTGGTAATAGACTGGGAAGGTGATGGTGGATGCAGTACTGTGGTAATAGACTGTGGTAATAGACTGTGGTAATAGACTGGGAAGGTGATGGTGGATGCAGTACTGTGGTAATAGACTGGGAAGGTGATGGTGGATGCAGTACTGTGGTAATAGACTGGGAAGGTGATGGTGGATGTAGTACTGTGGTAATAGACTGGGAAGGTGATGGTGGATGCAGTACTGTGGTAATAGACTGGGAAGGTGATGGTGGATGAAGTACTGTGGTAATAGACTGGGAAGGTGATGGTGGATGCAGTACTGTGGTAATAGACTGGGAAGGTGATGGTGGATGCAGTACTGTGGTAATAGACTGGGAAGGTGATGGTGGATGCAGTACTGTGGTAATAGACTGGGAAGGTGATGGTGGATGCAGTACTGTGGTAATAGACTGGGAAGGTGATGGTGGATGAAGTACTGTGGTAATAGACTGGGAAGGTGATGGTGGATGCAGTACTGTGGTAATAGACTGGGAAGGTGATGGTGGATGAAGTACTGTGGTAATAGACTGGGAAGGTGATGGTGGATGCAGTACTGTAGTAATAGACTGGGAAGGTGATGGTGGATGCAGTACTGTGGTAATAGACTGGGAAGGTGATGGTGGATGCAGTACTGTGGTAATAGACTGGGAAGGTGATGGTGGATGAAGTACGGTGGTAGTAGAGTCACGAGTTGGGGACTGGCATCAATCACAACCATGACACACGTTAACTCCTGGCTGAAAGCAACGTGGACACTTCCACAGAAACGAGTTCCCAGGACTTGGAGGCTCGGAGGTGGAGGCAGTAGGACATGATGGTTCACTCCTAACAGAACACATCATGGAGTCATGGTCAGTCACACACTAGACACACTTCAACAAGGCTGAACGGTACCTGGAGATGAGTCCAACTTTTCAGCAACAAGGCTAGTCATTATGAAGTTTCCACACATCACACAATGGTTGATTGATTGATTTATTGATATTAGGCGCTGCAACAGGGAGGTCATATGGCCCCAGAGGAAGAAGGTGATTGAGAGGTGGGACAGTAAGTACTAAGGTAACATGAAAATAGGGATAATTGAAGTGAAAGCCGCTTTTAGTCATTAAACGACAAGCAGGGATACTGGGGAGGTTTTTGTAGCCCCCTATCCCAGGGAGACCTCACATGGTGAAAGACACGAGAGGAAATGGAAGGAAATCTCAAGTGGAGGTAGTTGAGGAAGACTACAGTCAACAGTAATACAGGGGAACCATCCTAGAGGAAACGAGTCAGAACCCAAAATGTTGGCAGCATTACCAGGCGTTGTAGTAGAGGTGGGTGAGGAAGACTACAGTCAACAGTAATACAGGGGAACCATCCTAGAGGAAACGAGTCAGAACCCTGAATGTTGGCAGCATTACCAGGTGTTGTAGAGCTTGTAGGTGTTATGGAGAGAAAGCAGATGGATATATTGTGTTTACAGGAAAGAAGATGGAAATTAAATATGGCAAAGGAGATAGGCATTGTTTATAAGATGCTGTACAGTGGAGCTAACAACTATGGAAGAAGTGGATCATTATCAGCAAGGATATATGAAAGATAAGGAGGTGGAGGTTAAAGGGATATATTATAGAATAATGCGAATAAAGTTGTGTCGTGGAGAAAAGGTGTTGAACATAGTAACTAGATGTGTTCCACAAGTAGCATGTGAATAGGAAGATAAAATTGAGTTCTGGAGAACAATGAATGAGTTCATGACGTCGATGTCGGCAGACGAGAGAGTAATTATCGGATGTGACCTAAATAGACATGTTGGTGAAAATATAGGTAGAGTTTATGGCGGACATGGCATCGGCGAGATGAAGGAGGAAGGAGAATGAAGAGTGCATTTCACAGTGGCATTTGATCTTGCAATTTGTAACACCTTCTTTACGTGCAAAAGCTATGTTACATACAGCAGTGTAGTAAGGCAGACACAGATAGATATCATTTTGTATAGGAGAGGGCAACTGGCTGAACTAAAGAATTGTAAAACGATAAGAGGGGAAAGTGTTTAGGGGGGTGCAGAAATAGAGAGACAGGCTTGGGGGGGGGGGTGTTGTGTGTGCTAGGGGGGTACGGGAATTGGGGGACAGGCTTGGAGGGGGGGAGTTGTGTGTGTTTAGTGGTATCAGATTATTTTACTGCTGGAATTTGAACTTCGAAGGGAGAACCAAAGATAAAAGGGTGTAGATTGAAACATCAAGAACTGAGGGAGACTTTAATGAAGCATTTCTGTGTAACATCAAACAGAATAAAATACGAACACCTGGTGAAAAGAGAATATTAATGTGATTTGTAAAAGAGGAAAAAGTTGTCAGTAAAATATTTGGCAAAGAACAACAAAATAATAAAGAAACTTGGTGGTTGAACCAGAATACACTGGAGAAAAAATCAGTAAACAGAAAGAAGCAAAGAGAGCCTACGACACGAATGTTTCGAAAGAGATTAGAGAGGCTTGGAAAGTGGCGTGTATAGAATACAAAGGAGCAGTAGCACAGCGTAAGGCGACAGCATCGAATGATTTCTATGAGTAGTTAGAGGCGACAGAGGAACAGAAGAATATGTATAGGATAGCGAAGAACAGAAACAAAGCCACCAAAGATCTAACTCACATCAAGTAGATCAAGGATGAGGGGGGAGAGTGTTGACAGATAAGGATGGTGTAAATACAGAGTGGAATTATTATTTTGAGAAATTATTGAATGTTTGATTGATTGATTGATTGATTGATATTAGGTGCCGCAACAGCGAGGTCATATAGCGCCAGAAAAAAATGATAGAGAGGTGAGACAGCAAGCAGGAAGGAAATAGAAAAAAAGAGGGACAGTTGAAGAACTAAAAGCTAGTGGCTGGGGCCGAAGGGGCGCCAAAACTCTTAAAGTATTGCTCATATCACCAATACAGGGACTTATTGAATGAGGAAAACTATAAAAGATGGAAATCAGCATGTAAGAGAAGTACAAGATATTAACATAGAGGAAGTACAGATAGTGTTACTAAAAATGAAAGAAGGATAGGCAGTTGGTCCTGATAGTATTACCAGTCAAAGAGTGGAAATGTTTAGGGAGAGAAGGAGTTAATATTTTATGAGATTTGCTGGCTACAATGCATTGGTACTGATTTATAAAGAGAAATGAGACATCCAGGACTGTAGTAATTACAGAGGCATAAAACCTATGTTTTAGATGATGGAAATCAATGCGTAAGTTCTGTATTAGATAGAAGTGAGAATATGGAGAGAAACTTGTGTAAGAGAAGAACAGTTCGGGTTTATACCAGGAAGATGGACAGTGGATGCAATATTTTCTTTGAGACAGACAATGGAGAAGAACAGAAGAAAGTATAAAGAGCTACACTTGGTGTTCATTGATCTGGAGAAAGTGTATGATTGGGTTTCAAGGCAATAGGTTTGGAGATGCATGAGGGTGAAAGAAGTTCCTGAAATGTATGTAATTGTTCAGCAAGATACAGTATGTATGCAGGAACAACGGCTCGAGTAAGAAGTGTTGTTAGAAGGACGGAAGAGTTTGGAGTGAGGGTTGGTCTACATCAGGGGTCGGTTCTCAGCCCTTACATTTTCGTTCTCGTGATGGATGTGATGACTGCAGATGTTAGAGAGGAGGTTACATGTAGTGCTTTATTCTTGGATGACATTGCATTGGTTGACTTGAGCAAAAACTGAAAAGGAGTCAAGCCGTGTAAGATAGAGGTATGATGTTGAAGCAGGAGGTGATGGGAGGCAGGGCAGGGGACTATGTAGCTGGGGTACTTTAAATCTGCTTGGGGACTATGCAACCCTACAAGGCCTCTCAGGCGAACCCTGAGGAATGTGAGGGAGGGAGAAAAATATTCACCATACTTGACTCTCTCGATGATATTCTGACACTTTCTGGAGATGTAGATGAACCGGGATGTGACTGCAGACATCTTTACTTCAGCCAGTTCATGCTACAGTTTGAGGGCCTTGTTTACGACAAACAACCACTGCAGCTTCATGTCCATAGAAAAGGAGAGCTTGACTCATGTGTCAATCGGGGCAAACGCAGAAGAGTGAGACGAGGACCAGGAGTGGGTAGGGTTTGAAGCACCTGAGCAAGGCAAAGAAGACTGAGAGTTAAGTACGTCACACACAGCCGAAGTATACTTGTCGGTCTTGGCAGTGAGAGGTATACAATCCACATTAGGAAATTCTGAGCAGTCAGAAGAGGCGTCCACACATTGCTTGGTAGAGGTGGATGAGATGGATATCTGTAACCCTTGCTGAGGAATGATTGAGAAGAGGAGGATATTGGGTAAGGGCTGCCAAGGCAGCCATTTATTCTACTGTGAAAACTCGTTGTCTTCTGATATGTCTGAGGTGGCCTCCAGACAGGAAGCTACATCCGATAAACAGCTCTCCATCAGGGCAGGTAAGGCCTTGATGGGAAAACAAACAAACTCTTCAAAGTGCACAACAGTGACCACCTTAAAAACTGTCAGGCATAGCATCAGACAACAGATCAACAGCAAAACATGGAAGATAGACAAGACCCAGAACACACATACACACATTACAAAACAAAATTCGAGAACACGAGAAAACAGACAATCAATAGAAACATTAACAGTATGAAATCCACAACACAGGACTGAGGAGGAGAGGAATGTCCACACTCAACCAGAGCTGGAGTGATAATGTGTTGTGAAGGTGGCAATCACCAGATGGATTGTCTGCAGACAGACTTATAATGGCAAGGAATGTGTAAATTATATTATCAGGAATGATAAACTTGAGAATCAATTCATAATATTGTTAGTATGGTCATATTTTGCTAAGTAAGGTTGTTATATCATCATAAGGATATTATATCATTTCCCTTTGTCAAACCAAAATAATTATAACATACCAACACTTCCACCTGCCAACATTTGTCAGACGTCCAACACTGACATTAAATGGAAATTCCTGTGAATGTTTACCTGAACACAGAGATAGTAGTATCATTCATATATATGGAACTTCGAGGTTCTTCTTTGTGAATATCTTCATATTCCTGGATCACATGTATCAAGTGATTTACTTACATATATAGGTGAATTTCCAAACTCACTAATGTGTTCAATAAAAAGGGAATGTTTCAGCTTATTTACATAACAAACCTAAGTTAATAATAACCGAAGTTATCACATGTGTAATACACTATTGTAGTATGTATTGTAGTATGTATTGTAGTATGTATTGTAGTATGTATTCAGTCACCCCCCACACTTCACACTGGTGACAGACATACCCTGGCTACACTCTCCGACTCTTCCCCCTCACCAATGAACGATTCGGAATGAATCAAGTTGTACGGGATTCACACCAAGGAAAAGAGGATTGACGACGCTGACTATACCATCTATAAGTGTTGGTGATAGTATTATAAGTGTGTATATATATTATGTCTATGGAGTTATTGTACTGTTACCACGCCATCTTCAACACCACCGATATTCTTGCCTACGACTGTTAGTGCCAAGGGAGTCAAGTTTAGCCATAAGTGTCCAGGTCTTACACTCTCAGCATAATGACCGGGAGAATGAAAGTCATGAACTGTACACCATATTAATCGTTCAATTACACAGATACCAACAAAGTTAGATAATCGAGTTGAGTCTGTCCCAAATACTATTACCTTAATACCACAATGCCCTAATACCCTTACCATAATACCACAATACCATAACTATGAACTGTACACCATATTAATCGTTCAATTACACAGATACCAACAACACCAAATAATCCAGCATCACTACAGAAAAGAGAGTTACTGAGGACACAAGTTAGAACAGTACTCAGTGCTGGTCCCAAGTCTGGATAAATGGGTAGAGTTGTATCATGGAAAGACATCCAGTGTATAAACCTATACCATATCAATATACTGATCACAATGAATGAAAATACCATACAGGATAAATGGGTAGAGTTGTATCATGGAAAGACGTCCAGTATATAAACCTATACCATATCAATATACTGATCACAATGAATGAAAACACCACACAGGATCTGTCAAGGTTCGGGTCAACAACGACACACACCGGTCCAGCATGGTACAGGTGGAAATTATGGTAATGGTGGACAAAAGAAGGGAAGAAGTAAAGGATGATAACAGCTCCAGAAAAAGGAAGAGCTAGGATGGTAGACGAGTAGAGGTGAGGGTGGGAACTTTGAATTTTGGCACAATGACTGATAAAGTGAGAGAGGTGATGGAAAGGAGAAAGTTAAACATATTGTGTGTATGTATGTATGAATGTATGTATGTATGAATTTTAGCACAAAAAAAAAGAAAAAAAAAGTGAGAGAGGTGGCCGACGTGAAGCAAAGGAGAAAGTTAAACGTATTGTGTGTACAAGAAAGTAAAGAGAAGTTGATAATGGTAGGCTTTAAGTTGTTTTACCCTGGTGTAAATGGCAGGAGGAACGGTGTTGGGATAGTAGTGAAAAAAAAAAAATCATATATAGAGTGTATTGGATGTAATGAGGGTGTCGTACGGAGTAATGAACTTGAAAATGGAAATTGAAGGAGTATTGATGAATGTCATCAGTGTATATTCCCCGTAAGTGAGATGTGAGTTGGAGGAGAAGGAAGAGATCTAGGGTGAAGTAGAATAAGTGGTTCAGAACATACACAGGGAGGAAAGAGTGGTTATTGGGGTGGATTTCAATGTTGAAGAAGGGGATAACGGTGATGACTGATGAGAGGGTAATGAGTAGGTACGGAGTGGGAGGGTGGAAGACAGAGGGACAGTAACGGTGATGACTGATGAGAGAGTAATGAGTAGGTACGGAGTGGGAGGGTGGAAGACAGAGGGACAGATAATTGTTGACTTTTCAAAATGTACAGATATGGCTGTAGTAAACACCTGCTTCAAAAAGGAGTGGTGGTAGGAGTACACAAGTAGACCATATCCTGTAGGAGATGCAAGATGAAAGAATCAATTGATTACAAGGTAGTGACAGGGAAGAGTGTAACAATTCAACATAGGGTATTGGTTGGTAAGATGAGTCTGAAAGTAAAGGTGAAGATGAAAAGGAGGACTAAACGAAGGATTATGTGTTGGAAACTAAAGAAGGAAGATTACATTACAAAAGTTAAGAGAAAGATGAGCCAGGGTATGGATCAGTAGGACGACAGATGGGCAGATTTATCTGAAGTGGTGAGGGAGAAACCATAAAAGGTACTTGGAATGATATCGAAAAGTAAAGAAAAAAGAAGCGAGGAGATTTAGTGGTGGAATAAAGAAATATAATATTGTATAAGAAGCAAGCGAAAAAGAAATGGGACAGTCAAAGGGATAAAGAAAGTTTGTAGGGATATAAGGAGTGGCAGAGCAAAGCAAAGGAAAATACATGTTATGATCTGAATGAGAAATTAGATAGTAGAAATTGGGATAGAGACATGTACCGATTGGCCAGGAGGAGGAACAGAGCTGGGTGGGATGTGCAACAGGTTAACAAGATGAAGGATGTAAATGGAAATGTGTTGATTAGTGAGGAGAGTGTATTAATTAAGGAGGTGGAAGGAGTGTAACGAAGAGCTGATAAACATAGCAAATGAGAGGGAGAGAAGGTTGGTAGAGGTGAGGGTGGATGTAGCGAATCAGGAAGTACGAGAGATCAGCTGGGAGGAAGTGAGGAAGGCCATAAAGAGGACGAAGGGAGGCAAAACAGTAGGCCCAGATAACATACCATTGGAAGTGTGAAGGAGCTTAGGGGAGATGGCGGTGGCGTGGCTAACCAGATTGTTAAACATAATCCTTGAAGGTAAGAGGATGCTAGAGAAGTGGAGGAAAAGAGAACTAGGATCTATTTACTAAAGCAAAGGAGATGTGTAGGACTGCAGAAACTATAGGGATACATATTTGATTAGTAATTCAATGAAGATATGGGAAAGGTTTATAGAATCTAGACTAAAAAGAGAAGTGAGAATCATCAAGAAGTAACTTGGTTGGACGATACATTCGGCTGTGAAGATATTGATGAAGAAGTACAAAGAAGACCAGAAGGAGTGTCAATGTGTGTTTGACGAGGTGCCTATAGCGGATTTGTGTTATAGTATGAGGAAGAAGTGAGGAGTTGCAGAGATGTATGTGAGGTTGGTAAAGGACATGTATGACAATGGTGTAACAACAATGAGAAGTAAGTAAGGTTGGTAAAGGACATGTATGACCTGACCTAACCTAACAACATGGAGGTGAGCAGCATATCCCACTACTTCTACTACTACTACTATCACTACTACTACAACACTTACTATTACTACAATACTGCTACAACACTTACTATTACTACTACTACTACACCACTTACTATTACTACTACACTGCTACAACACTTACTATTACTACTACTACAACACTTACTATTACTACTACTACTACTACTACAACACTTACTATTAGTACTACTACTACTACAATTACTATTACTACTATACTGCTACAACACTTACTATTAGTACTACTACTACACTTACTATTAGTACTACTACTACTACTACACTTACTATTACTACTACTACTATTACAACTACTACAATTACTATTACTACTATACTGCTACAACAATTACTATTACTACTACACTGCTACTACACTTACTATTACTACTACTACAACACTTTCTATTATTACTACAACACTTAATATTACTACACCACTTACTATTACTACTACTACACTTACTATTACTACTACTACTACTTCAATTACTATTACTACTATTACTACAACAACTACTACTACTACCACTATAATGACTACCACTACAACCACTACTACTACTACATCACTTACTACTACAACAACTACTAAACGAACAACTACTACTACCACTACTTAAGAACATCGATTCTGATCCCTTTCATATTTGAAAAGGTGATGGACAGATTAACATATGGGATAAGACAGGAGTCTCCATGGACAATGATGATTGTGGAAGACATTGTGTTATGTGGAGAGAGCCTGGAAGAAGTCTAGGCAAGGCTGGAGAGTTTAAAAATATGCACAGGAGAGAAAGGAAATGAAAACAGAAACAAGACTGAATATCCGTGTGTAAATAAGAAAGAAGGCGTGGGAACAGTGAGTCCATAATGGGTAGAGGAGGTTAAAGTCAATGATTTCAAACTTTGCAAACAGGTAATAATAATATTGTTACCAGGTGAGGTGCAAGGTGGTGTAGGGGTTGGCAGGGTGTTCAAGTGTGGGGTGGTGGGGTAGGTGGAGGGGAATCACATTGTTCGAATGCTCTAGGAACTTGTGGCTCAATGGTTATGTCTTCAACTGCTTCTGGTCCACGACCATCAGTACTGGCTGTACGCGGGGAATAGGATGTTGGATGTTGGAAATGGTCCTTCCAGGCAAGAGAAAGAGAGGGAGATCAGTAAGAAGGTTTATGGGTACAGTGAAGGAGGACATCAGGATGGTGGGTGTGACTGAAGAAGATGCAGAAGAATGGAAGTAGCATAAAGAAGGAAAGGAAGAAGGCTGAGGAAAGTAAGGAGAGATGGAGGAAAGTTAGGAGAGATGGAGGAAAGTAAGGAGAGGTGGAGGAAAGTAAGGAGAGATGGAGGAAACTAGGGAGAGATGGAGGAAAGTAAGGAGAAATGGAGGAAAGTCAGAAAGTAATAAAGAGAGGCAGAAGATATCAAAAGACAACAATCCAACATAGATCAGTGCAGGACGTAATCAATAATACCGGCAAAACACTTTACCGTATGTGTGAAAGATTATTCTTGATAATAAACTTTCGAAGGGTTTCCAATGAGGTTGTAGCATTGTATTACACACACATATACACAACGCAGCTGGATGGATGCTGATTAAGTAGTGACTACACACACACACACACACACACACACACACACACACACACACACACACATATATATATGATCTACAAAATCGAATGCTTTTCTGATGTCAATGAAGCTCATTGCCACAGATGTCTTCTCCTTCTCTAGGTTTTGGTAGATATAATCAAGAAAGCTAATTAATTAAACAGTGTGTTGTGGAGGATGTTTTTACATTGCCAAACTGCTGAGTGTCTGTCAGGTGTTTAATTTGTGCATAGAGTCACTCAAAAACAAAGTCTCCACATTTGAGACTAAGGACGGTGGTGATGGCAACTGGTCTTAGCTCAGTGAAGGATTTAAATGAGGGAGGTTTGGGTATAGGGTTAACATAGTAAATATTTCAGTCTAAAGGACATTTGCTTTGTTGTAGGGAGGCATTGATAATCGAACAGAGGAGTTTGGTGAGTTCAGGTGTAAATTCTTTGTAAATATTGAAGTGGTTGATCTTCTATATCTGAGGTTAAGTACTTTTCGTAAAACATAATATTCATCAACCTTGAGAGGTAAGGATGGGAAGGGTAGATAGGCGGACAGCATCAATAGTCAAGCGAAGGGAGGGTCTGACAGATTGTGGAGAAGTGATTGTTCATTCTGTCACTGGATTCAGAGTGAGAGAAATGGGAGACACAGGAGATGGTGGAAAAATTATTTGATAGTCCACACAGTTGTTTAATTTTAGAAAACCATTGAAAATTAATTGTTTGTTTTAAACTGTAAATTTTACTTGGGTAGTGGTTTTTCTTTGCCTTGGCAATTTCTCCGATTACTTTGTTTCTGAGCAGTTTGAACCTGTTTATGTTTGTGTAGAGTCGAGGTGATAACAAAATTATTCCTCTTGGTGTATAAGTCTGTCTCAGTGATGACTTCAGTCCAGGAGTACCAGGTGATTCACTGACCTTAAGGCTGAGTCAGGTGTGTAGAGTAGAGGTGATAACAATATTACTCCACTTGGTGTATAAGTTTGTCTCAGTGATGACTTAGTCCAGGAGTACCAGGTGATTCACTGACCTTAAGGCTGAGTCAGGTGTGTAGAGTAGAGGTGATAACAATATTACTCCACTTGGTGTATAAGTCTGTCTCAGTGATGACTTCAGTCCAGGGGTACCAGGTGAGCCACTGACCTTAAGGCTGAGTCAGGTGTGGTCATAATGACAGGGGCTTGGTGGAGTATAGTGGTGGGTGCAGGTGAACACAGAACAGAACAATGTGTGCTGCGTCCCAGGGGAGGGAAGGGTTGGGGGGGCAGGGTAAAGCTGGTTACCAAAATGTCAGTCAACACTAGGTCTAAGGTAATGTTGCCCGTTATGAAATTTACTTGTCCCGACCGCCCTAGCCGACCTCGATTAACAACAACTTTCACACAAAACTTTCACACGGGCTTTCGTATATTTACTTACGAGTTCGAAGTTAACTCCTTCACTAAACAAATGAATCTTAATTATTTTAGTATGTCGCTCATTGTAGAATGATTTATAATCATATGTAGTGATAGTGATATTGACGTGTATAAATAAGGTGTGGTCATCGAGTGGGGCAGAAGAGAAGCTACGGTACCAACATCACCAAAAAGCTTCACTGTCTCATCTAGTGAGACACCCAATAATCTCGGGGCCTCGCAAGAGTCACGGGCTACTGACACCCTACAGTCCCGAGGTATAAAAGAAGTATAAAAAAACCAATATATCATATGTTGTAAATTTACGTTACGAATGGATATGAAACTTCCTTTATTCTTTTTCTTGTTCCTGTGTATATAATCGGATACTTATCATGAGAAGTGAACGATATATTGTTTAGTTAAGCTGTATTGGAGTTGCAGCTTGATGTCCAGACGTGGTTGTGTATTAAGTTCTTTTGTATTGCACGTATGTGAGAATTCCCTCTAACACTTCTCCCCGCCTGTATAATCCACTCTGTATGGTGTGTTCTCTTCACTGCCTCCGTAAATACTAATTTTCCGGCTTCCAGACTAAACCTGGTAATTTATGATCTAGTGCTTCACAACCCAGAAATATATTATCGAGATATTCGACTGATTTCTTGGATTTGTGAAATTATGTGATTATTTCTTTAATTAAGTTCGAGTATCTTTTTAGATGGCTCGAAATTTTGGTATTATAATTATATAATTAAGTTCGAGAATCTTTTTAGATGGCTGGAATTACTGGCAATAAAAATGTTAAAGAACAACGATAATTCCTGATATTATGTCGTTAATGCTGCTCTGTGGGAAATAATTACAACATTGCCACTGGTTGGAATGTCTACAACTTACTTTAATGAAAGCTGTAACTGGAGGTTGCTAGTATCTAATTCATTAAAGTCTGTACTCTGAGATTAATATGTCTTATAGTCATCTAGAACATGTCATAAAAATACAAACTCCAATTTTCTTTCATCTACATTTTTTCCATCGAATGCTAACAGGATAATTATGACGCTCACGATCTGAAACCTAAAAATCTTTCTCTAGGTAAGTGTCATAGTGATCTCTCTCTCTCTCTCTCTCTCTCTCTCTCTCTCTCTCTCTCTCTCTCTCTCTCTCTCTCTCTCTCTCTCTCTCTCGTTTCGTAATTAACAACATAGTGGTTGTGTGTATACTAACCTTTGTTGTCCACAGTTTACACAGTAGTCATGTGTGTGTTGTAGAGGACAGGAGGGTGTCACAATAGTAATGAAGGAACACCAACATGGACAACACAAAACACACCAAGAAAACCAATATACTATATGTGTAATGTATAAGTAAATACATTGACTTGGTAACATATTAGGCAGAGAAAAGAGGTTGTATGAGAGACAAATAATGATGAACGATAAGTGACTGTTGTGACTCTAGTTTTAACATCTTCAATGTGTTACCCTTCCCACTAAGCAAAATGACAAATATATAATTAATGTCTGACACAATATTCCTCAATGTGTTACCCTTCCCACTAACCAAGATGACAAATATAAAATTAATGCCTTTACATTCTCCTATTCGTTCCTCTCCCTCCCCTTCCTTTACCCTACCTACCCTTCCCTTCCCTCCCCTTCCCCTCCACTCCTCCCTTTCTTTACAGCTTCATATCCTCTCCCTTCCTCTCCTTTACTATCCCCAATCCTCACTTCCTTCCCATTAACCTTTTTCTCCTATCCCTTCCTACAATGTCTTCCCTTTCCTTCATTCCTACTCTTCCTTCTTCTAACCCTTACGTCATCGTTCCCTCCCAACCCTCCATCCTTCCTCTCTCCTTCCCCTCACACACCCTACCCTCCACCCTATTGTATATACGACAGTCTGCAACACTTATCACAGGATGTACCAATATATCTAATATATACTGTATATTGTTAAAATTAGACAAATACATCTCGCATATACAAATAAAATATATTCATGTAGTGTTACAAGAAAAGATAAACATACATGAAAGATATTGGCTTTATATACTGTATGTGTGTTAATGTGTGTGTGGCCTTGTGATAGTGTGTGTGTGTTAATGTGTGTGTGGCCTTGTAATAATGTATGTGTGTTAATGTGTGTGTGGCCTTGTCATAATGTATGTGTGTTAATGTGTGTGTGGCCTTGTCATAATGTATGAGTGTCAATGTGTGTGTGGCCTTGAGATAGTGTCATGGCGGCATCCGTAGGGACAGTGGAGGAAGAGATAAAACATATTAGATAATGAACTCCAGTGTACTGCGAGTAATTTAATCCTTTGTAAATTATTGTGTTGTTACTTCTTGCAAATCAATGCAGTATACTTTATTTTAAGCCTGACAAATGATCCATATTTGTTTAACAATTATCAAACAACTTTTCTGTATCTAGGGAGGATCACAAGCATTTCAGATTGGTACACACACACACACACACACACACACACACACACACACACACACACTAACCACAAAATTAGTTTTACCTTCATACAGTATTCCAAGTTAGTCATGAAGGAATTTAATGGTCAAAAATTTTACAACGATAGGGATAGTACGAACCCAACACACAAGCACACACACACACGTTTCCTGTCACTTACATATATATACAATTTTTTTTTCTCTCTCTCATGAACTAAGAACAGAGTGTTACTGTCAACTTCTTTGTATAAAACTCTCTTGTGTAAAGCATCTATGAATGGGCGGTACAACGAAGTTGGAGGTGTGTCTGGGAGACAAATAACTTGTAAACGACATGACTGGCAAAGAAAAGATCAGAGTATAACTGGTCTGGCAAAGAAAGGTAAATAGTAAGTAACATATGAGTCATAAATAAGATGTCCATCAGGCTATATTTAGAGTAGGAGCGGGTAACATTCGGCCCACAGAGGTATTGTGTGGCCCGTGAACATACTCCGAATTAATAATGGAATCCGGCCTGCAAGGGGTGGCCAACCTTGGCCCGCAGGCCAGATCCAGCCCAAGAAGGCCTATCGTCCGGCCCGAGACAATTACTGTTTGTCAACCCTGCACTCTCTCCAAGTCAAGGCTATTTGGTACTCTGGTCACCAAGTCTCACCTTCACTATCAGCTCTCGGACTGTCACCTCAATAATATTCTTCTGTTGTGTTTCTCATCCATTGAACTGAACATTGAAACAATTGTTTATGGCAAGTAGAACCAACCATCACACTAATTTGTATGTTTACCAAGAACACTCTTCAATGAACAATGTCACCAAACAATCTCACTAATTTGTATGTTTTTTTTTTTCAATAAATGTTTTGTACAAAACCACTTTGTGGTTCTCGTTTGTCACTGCTGCCTTCGACATGCTCCAGAAAGACTCATCTGACCTTTGGTCTACTGTACAAAGGTTGCCCACTCTTGATTTCCAGGCACAGCAATATGTAAACGAGTGGCAGGAGCAGTAGACCCAGCAGGTAGAATATAATGATTTCCAGGCACAGCAATATGTAAACAAGTGGCAGGAGCAGTAGACCCAGCAGGTAGAATATAATGATTTCCAGGCACAGCAATATGTAAACGAGTGGCAGGAGCAGTAGACCCAGCAGGTAGAATATAATGATTTACAGGCACAGCAATATGTAAACGAGTGGCAGGAGCAGTAGACCCAGCAGGTAGAATATAATGAAGCCAAAGTGTGACATGAATAGAGAATAAAACTGACACCATGGAGCACTGGTTCCGAGATGTTATCAGTCCAGATGTGAGGATGAGATCCAGAGTACCTTCCTGAAGCTGAAAGGTCATGTCAGGATCGGTGGAGGTACAAAAGAAGGTGATGTGCTAGAAGCTAAGTATGCAAGTTAAGAGTTTGTCCAGAGGTGAGAGACCATCCTGGAAATACTTCCTGGAGAAAGAAAATACTCGGCTGATGAGGAAAAACATACACCATGAGTTGACTGAGTTTAACATAACTGGTGATACCACAGATGCTCCAGGAGATGACATTAAGAGCAAACCCTATGCTTGGAGGAAGAAGCCTCCGGAGAGTAGAGGCAGATGAACGACCTGGAGTAGGAGACAAACCAAGAGAAGAGACTGACACACAAATCTTCTCAAGTGTAACAAATTTCATGAACTGGGCAGATAGGTGGTTATCTTGTTTGTGGAGCTGATTGACACTTAGTCGACCAGTCCTGAACTGTGACAGGCAGAACGCACCAGCCAGCCAAGGTGTCCGGACTGAGATGCACAGGAATCTCTGTCTGTATGGAAAAGTAACTGTCTACCTATCGCCCACCTATCAGTGTGGGGAAGGAACTGTCTGCCTATCACCCACCTATCAGTGTGGGGAAGGAGATGCCTGCCTGTCGCCCACCTGCTGGTTGTGGGGAAGGAGCTGCCTGCCTATCACCCACCTATCAGTGTGGGAAAGGAGATGCCTGCCTGTCGCCCACCTGCTGGTTGTGGGGAAGGAACTGTCTGCCTATCACCCACCTATCAGTGTGGGGAAGGAACTGTCTGCCTATCACCCACCTATCAGTGTGGGGAATGAGATGCCTGCCTGTCGCCCACCTGCTGGTTTTGAGGAAGGAGCTGCCTGCCTATCACCCAGCTACGTTATCAGTGTGGTGGAATGAGCTGCCCATCTATCGCCTATCTACGGTACCTGTGTGTGGAAGGAGCGACCTGCCTTTTGCCTACTTACCTATTGTTATTGTAGGAAGGACTGTATTGTACCAGACTGTCCCACTGTGTGGTGTGGTGGTCCTATACTTGTCATGAGTGGGGTTAGAGTGTTTGTTGGGTTTAATATTCAACTGTTATTTATTACTTGTGTTCAGTGGGGATGAGAGGTGGTGTTGGATTGTATCGGAAATTGTGGTGTTAGTTAATGGTGGTTTGTGCCTATTAAGATAACTATTATATAAAACTGTGTTTGGTGTGCTTCATCAATCCCGATCCTAATGAATCTGTGACAATGGGGGCCTGACTGGGATCGGGTGTATTGGATGAATAAAGCAGACCTTGCAGTGTGTTAAGTGCCATAAAAATGAATAGAATGGAAACATTGGTTGAAATTGGATATTGGCCAGGAGGTAAGAAAACTCGTGTCTGAAATTCAAGCAGAAGAGAGAATGGAAAGAGAAGCCGAAAAAGCAGCAGAACGAGATGTGAAGGAAGTCGCAGATCGAGAAGCACAGAGAAAACATGAGCTCGAGTTAAAGAAGCTAGAAGTATCAGCACAACCGGAGAGAGGAAAGCAAGAGGTGGTTCGAGCCAAGGCTCCCAAACTTCCGGTATTTGTGGAAGGTAAGGATGAATTAGACAGTTACCTGTTGAGATTTGAGCGATTTGCTAGTCAAAAAGAGTGGCCAAAAGAGACTTGGGCAACTGCACTAAGTACTCTGTCTTGACGGGTACAGCTCTCAGCATGTACTCAAGGCTTTCAGATACGTCAGCCTTGGACTATGATCAGGTTAAAAATACAGTGTTGAAGAGAGTTAACTTGACTGAGGACGGTTATAGGGTCAAATTTAGAGATTCTAAGCCGGAAGTGGGTGAGAATCCTGAACAATATATTGTAAGACTTAATAACATCTGCATATTTTGTTTTTATTTTTTTTATTTGAACCATGGTGTCAATTAAAAGAGAGACAACAAAACATATGGGTAAGCGGGACACATGAACATCCAATGACTACACTCACACATACACACTCACACATACACACTGTTAGGTGAGGAGGCTCGATACAGTCTCAGTAGAGGCGAACGAATCAGTTTCGCTACCTGTGTTAGAGGAGTGACGTCAGCTTCGTGACTCATGATATAAAAGCCCGGTTAAGAGTGAATCTCGGGGTTAGCAGAACAACTGTGATAGTGGAAGGAGGTGGCTGGTGAAGTTCGGGTTTGATCGTAGTTATAAGGTATTGTACTTCTATTATTATTATTATTATTATTATTGGTGGTGTTATTAGTATTGTATATGTAGATCATATTTAGTCACTATTTTCCACGGGTGTTCAGAGATATACGTGGTGAGTTTGTATGAGGGAATATGGTCCAGTGTTATGACCGGTGAGCCAACTAAATTCATGGCTGCTATTGTTTACCTTCAGTACATTCCTTATGGTGCATGGGGACACTTGTAGCACTTCACCACAAATCTGGTGAACCTGTAATTTACACCTTGTACTGTTAATTATATCTTTTTATATTTTATACTGTGTCTATTATGATCCTTGGTATCAAAATTTATTTTCTTGACATAAAGTCGGGACGCGTAACAGATTTGGCGACCTCGCCAGGATTTGTGAGTGTTGTTTAACAGCTACAAGTGACGCCTAGTAATCATCTGATTTAGTAAATCACAGTTCAACAATCGGGTGTTCATTATGGTAATTATTAATCGTGAAGATGTGGCTGCCTTCCTTGCGTCTAAGCCGATGGAGAGTGAGGTTGACAGGCTTACTAAAGATGAACTCAAAGAGGTGGCAAAGTACTTGGACTTAGAGTTTACTTCAGGTGAAAAAAGATTTGTACTTGTAAATGTGATCAAGCATGAATTGTTTGGTATACTGTATTATGACAATTATGAAGAGTGTCCTGGGAATGAGAGGGATGTGGAAGCAGAAAGGCTTGTTGATCAGGAAATAGTATTACCACAGTCAGAGAGAGCGGGTGTAGGTGAGGATGTAACTCCAGTAATCCCTTCTAACTTTAGCTTGGCTGAATACTTAGAATTGGAGAAAATAAAACTGCAGGTTCAGAAAGCCCAATTAGATCATGAATACCGTATGGCTAAGCTGCAGCTAGAGGTAAAGGCTTCCACCTCCCCTGTTCCTCAGCGTACATCCGCTTATCAGGCTAATATGTTGCCACCATTTGAGGAGGAACATGTAGGGGAGTTTTTCACATTATTTGAAGAAATTGCTCATGGGATGAAATGGCCTATAAAAGAATGGACCTTCATGGTGCAACCGGTGTTAGTTGGTCGAGCTCGAACTACGTATGTCTCTGTAACCTCAGATGTTCGTAAAGATTATCAATTGCTTAAGCAGGCAATTTTGGGTGCCTATCAGTTGAGACCGGAGGCATATCGCCAACGTTTCCGTAAGATACATAAAAGAAAGGATCAAACCATGTTGAATTCTTAAGCCAAATGACTAACTCATTTGATCTATGGCTAAAAAGTAAAGGTGTTGAAACTTTTGATACTCTTCGGCAATTGATATTGAGGGAGAACTTCCTGTGGAAAATAGATGAGAATGTGGCAAACTATGTAGTGGAGAAAGAGATAGAGGATTTGTGTACTGCTGCCCAAAAGGCTGATGATTATGTGTTAAGTAACCCAGATTATCTTAAAAGAAGTGACAAACCCCACAACACATCCAGCTTTAAAGGAAAATTTGGTAATGATGACATTAATATTACTGCCCCTTCTCCCTCTAGGTCTGCTAACCATGTTGGTAATTCTTATGCATCATCTAGGGGTAATATTGTAAAGAGGAGTTGTACTCATTGTGGCAAAGTAGGACACTTGGCCAGTAATTGCTGGTCAAAAGGGAGAAATGAGTGGCCCAAGTCTGTTAGTATTGTCGCTAACCAGGATCCCTTTGTAAACCCACATGCTATGGAGTCTTTGACCGAGACACGTGAGGGAGCTGTGGGTGGCTGCCTGGAGAGCTGCAGTAAGCAGGTGGCATGCCCTACTCTTAGTAACTGTACCAACCAGGCCATTTTAGAGCAATACCGTGCATTTCTGTCAGATGGCACAGTTGAAGTACAAGGTCAAACTTATCCTATAAAAATCTTAAGGGATACAGGAGCTTCACAATCATTATTGATTAATCCATCCAATGAACCTGTTATCTCTCTCACATATGTTTTATTACAGGGTGTTGCAGGAAATTGTATTTCAGTCCCTGTCATTGATGTCACCCTAGACTGAGCACTGCCAAGGGTATTGTACGTGTGGGAGTGGTGAAGGAGCTGCCAGTACCTGGAGTCAACTTCTTATTAGGAAATGATATTGCAGGAGGTATGGTGACAGTCAATCCCATCTTATCCATGTGTCCAGTTAATGAACTATTAACCCGTGAGTATGAAGAAAAAATGTCTAATGTCTTCCCAGCATGTGCAGTGACCCGATCCATGACCCAGCTAAGTAAACCCGACCATGTCACTTCTGTCCCTTGTATTGATGTTCCGAATGTCACTGAAAATGACTATAGTAGGATGGAACGTGAAATGCCTGAGGGTCACACTGAGACTGTCAATACAGGGGAGATGACTTCTAGCCAGCTTGAATCCCCATCTCATATTTGTGATATCGAGGGGATTGTTGAACACCAGAAGGCTGATCCTGAGTGTAGGAAACTCGCAAGTTTGGCTATGAATGAGGGGGACGCGGCTAAAGAATTAGTGGAATGTTATTATTTTAAGAACCAGGTATTATGTAGACAGTGGAGACCACCTCAACTTCCTACCAATGATGGTATATATGATGTACATCAAGTGGTTGTCCCCCGAGTGTGTCGTTCAGAAATAATTAACATTGCCCATAATCTTCCGCTGGCTGGTCATCTTGGGATAAGAAAGACTGTAGCAAGAGTTAGAAATCATTTTTTCTGGCCTGGAATGGTCGCGGATATAACTAATTATTGCCGTACCTGTGATGTTTGTCAGAGGGTAGGTAAACCTAATCAAAAGATTCCAGTAAGCCCTTTAGTGCCTCTACCTGTATTTGAAATCCCTTTCTCTAGAGTTGTCATCGATATAGTGGGCCCCCTTCCGAGAACCTCGCAGGGCCATTCCTACCTTCTGACCATAATGGACATGGCCACACGGTACCCTGAAGCTATCCCTATCAGAGCTGCTACTGCCACTATCATTGTCAGAGAACTTCTACATTTTTTTACAAAGTTTGGTTTCCCGAGAGGAATTCAGTCTTTATGTCTAATGTCTTCAAGAACTCTATGAGGGAGTTAGGTGTTGACCAGATAACCTCTAGTGCCTACTACCCCCAAAGTCAGGGAGCTCTTGAGCGATACCATCAGACGCTCAAATGCATGTTACGAAAATTTTGTGAAGAAACAGGCAAAGAATGGGATAAAGGGATACCGTTTCTCCTGTTTGCTACTAGAGAGGTTCCTACAGAATCATTAGGTTTCTCCCCTAATTCCCTAATTTTTGGCCATCAAATTAGAGGACCACTACAGTTACTAAAGGAGACGTGGATTGGTGGTGAGTGCGAAATTGGCTTGTTGCAGTATGTTATCAAGTTCAAAGAAAGACTGAGAATTTCATGGGCATTTGCTAATGAACATCTGAAAAAGGCTTAGATCAGCATGAAAAACTGGTATGATAAAAAGGCTTCAGTAAGAGAATTTCAGCCCAACGATGAAGTATTAGTTTTGCTACCTATGTCTGGACAACCCCTTGCAGCAAAATATTGTGGTCCCTACAAGGTTATGTCAAAAGTAAGTTAGACTGACTACCTGGTTGCTACACCTGATAAACGAAAGTCACAACAACTTGTTCATATCAATATGCTGAAGCCTTATCGTAGAGCCCCTTCCCAAGTCCAGCCACATCCTTCTTTGGGTTGTAAAGGTGTGTGTGACACTCTCACTAAAGAGATGGAAGAGCGGGGGGATTGTCCTTTGTCCCTGGGAAGTGTTTCATCTTGGGAGGAGAATGCCACCTTCTTGAAGGGTCTGCCCACCTCGTTTCCTCATCTCTCCTCATCCCAAGGAAAAGAACTTATATCACTTCTTTCACAGTACCCAAGAGTGTTCAGGGATACCCCAGGCTTGACCTCCCTAATTGAGCATGATGTCGACGTGGGTGATGCCGCGCCGGTGAAACTGCCGCCGTATAGAGTTGGCCCACAACGGAGAAGCATACTGCAATGTGAAATTGACTACATGCTGCAACAACAGCTCATTGAGGAATGTGTGAGTGAGTGGTCTAGCCCGGTCATGGTCGTCCCTAAGCCTGGAGGGGCGCATCGCTTCTGCATCGACTACAGAAGAGTTAATTCCCTCACAAAGGCTGATTCGTACCCACTGCCTTGGGTAGATAATTGTATTGATGAAGTGGGAAGTGCTAGACTTATCACGAAGCTGGATCTTATGAAAGGATATTGGCAGGTGCCTCTTACTCCCAGGGCTCAAATTATTTCTTGCTTTGTTGCTCTTAACCAAACCTACAAGTGTAGAGTCATGCCTTATGGGATGAAGAATGCCCCTGCCACCTTTCAAAGGCTAATGAATAAAGTAATTGAAGGTATTCCTGGGTGTGTGGTATACATCGATGATGTAGTTGTTTTTAGTCATTGTTGGAAAGATCATGTTACCAGACTGAGGGAATTATTGTTAAGATTGTCTGATGCTAATCTAGTTGTTAATTTATCTAAGTGTGACTTTGTTAAGGCCCAGGTGCAATACCTGGGTTATGTAATTGGTCAAGGTCAAGTGGTGCCCCCTTCTGTGAAGGTTGAAGCCATAAATAACTTTCCCACTCCAACTAATAAGAGAGAAATCCAGAGATATCTTGGTATGATTGGCTATTACCGTAGATTTATCGTTAACTTTTCCCAGATAACGGCACCCTTGACTGATCAACTGAGAGTGTGAAGTTTGGATGGACACCTGAATGTCAACAGGCTTTCTGTATGACTAAACAGATTCTATCTAAGTTCCCAGTACTCAGAGCTCCAGATTATGATAAAACATTTAAGATTGCTGTCAACGCTAGTAATATAGCTGCAGGTGCAGTGTTATTACAGGAGTTTTCAGGAATAGATCATCCTATATGTTACTACAGTAAAAAGTTCAATTCTGCCCAGAAAAATTATTCCGTAATTGAAAAAGAACTCTTGTCCATAGTTTTGTCCCTACAACACTTCGCTGTTTACCTTCAATCTGCTTGTACAGCTATAACAATTTTCACTGATCACCACCCTTTAAAATTCTTGAACAAGTTTAAATACAAAAATCAGCGTCTTACAAGGTGGAGTCTCTTCCTGCAGGAATATAATTTGGAGATTAACCACATCAAAGGAAGAAATAATGTAATAGCTGATTGTTTGTCAAGGATATGAGACGCTTGAATGCTCACAGTCGCATTCCTTTCTAGCGATGGAGGTGTTAGGTGAGGAGGCTCGATACAGTCTCAGTAGAGGCGAACGAATCAGTTTCGCTACCTGTGTTAGAGGAGTGACGTCAGCTTCGTGACTCATGATATAAAAGCCCGGTTAAGAGTGAATCTCGGGGTTAGCAGAACAACTGTGATAGTGGAAGGAGGTGGCTGGTGAAGTTCGGTAGTGTTGTGGGGTTTGATCGTAGTTATAAGGTATTGTACTTCTATTATTATTATTATTATTATTATTGGTGGTGTTATTAGTATTGTATATGTAGATCATATTTAGTCACTATTTTCCACGGGTGTTCAGAGATATACGTGGTGAGTTTGTATGAGGGAATATGGTCCAGTGTTATGACCGGTGAGCCAACTAAATTCATGGCTGCTATTGTTTACCTTCAGTACATTCCTTATGGTGCATGGGGACACTTGTAGCACTTCACCACAAATCTGGTGAACCTGTAATCTATACCTTGTACTGTTAATTATATCTTTTTATATTTTATGCTGCGTCTATTATGATCCTTGGTATCAAAATTTATTTTCATGATATAAAGTCGGGACGCGTAACAGATTTGGCGACCTCGCCAGGATTTGTGAGTGTTGTTTAACAGCTACAAGTGACGCCTAGTAATCATCTGATTTAGTAAATCACAGTTCAACAATCGGGTGCTCATTATGGTAATTATTAATCGTGAAGATGTGGCTGCCTTCCTTGCGTCTAAGCCGATGGAGAGTGAGGTTGACAGGCTTACTAAAGATGAACTCAAAGAGGTGGCAAAGTACTTGGACTTAGAGTTTACTTCAGGTGAAAAAAGATTTGTACTTGTAAATGTGATCAAGCATGAATTGTTTGGTATACTGTATTATGACAATTATGAAGAGTGTCCTGGGAATGAGAGGGATGTGGAAGCAGAAAGGCTTGTTGATCAGGAAATAGTATTACCACAGTCAGAGAGAGCGGGTGTAGGTGAGGATGTAACTCCAGTAATCCCTTCTAACTTTAGCGTGGCTGAATACTTAGAATTGGAGAAAATAAAACTGCAGGTTCAGAAAGCCCAATTAGATCATGAATACCGTATGGCTAAGCTGCAGCTAGAGGTAAAGGCTTCCACCTCCCCTGTTCCTCAGCGTACATCCGCTTATCAGGCTAATATGTTGCCACCATTTGAGGAGGAACGTGTAGGGGAGTTTTTCACATTATTTGAAGAAATTGCTCATGGGATGAAATGGCCTATAAAAGAATGGACCTTCATGGTGCAACCGGTGTTAGTTGGTCGAGCTCGAACTACGTATGTCTCTGTAACCTCAGATGTTCGTAAAGATTATCAATTGCTTAAGCAGGCAATTTTGGGTGCCTATCAGTTGAGACCGGAGGCATATCGCCAACGTTTCCGTAAGATACATAAAAGAAAGGATCAAACCATGTTGAATTCTTAAGCCAAATGACTAACTCATTTGATCTATGGCTAAAAAGTAAAGGTGTTGAAACTTTTGATACTCTTCGGCAATTGATATTGAGGGAGAACTTCCTGTGGAAAATAGATGAGAATGTGGCAAACTATGTAGTGGAGAAAGAGATAGAGGATTTGTGTACTGCTGCCCAAAAGGCTGATGATTATGTGTTAAGTAACCCAGATTATCTTAAAAGAAGTGACAAACCCCAAACACATCCAGCTTTAAAGGAAAATTTGGTAATGATGACATTAATATTACTGCCCCTTCTCCCTCTAGGTCTGCTAACCATGTTGGTAATTCTTATGCATCATCTAGGGGTAATATTGTAAAGAGGAGTTGTACTCATTGTGGCAAAGTAGGACACTTGGCCAGTAATTGCTGGTCAAAAGGGAGAAATGAGTGGCCCAAGTCTGTTAGTATTGTCGCTAACCAGGATCCCTTTGTAAACCCACATGCTATGGAGTCTTTGACCGAGACACGTGAGGGAGCTGTGGGTGGCTGCCTGGAGAGCTGCAGTAAGCAGGTGGCATGCCCTACTCTTAGTAACTGTACCAACCAGGCCATTTTAGAGCAATACCGTGCATTTCTGTCAGATGGCACAGTTGAAGTACAAGGTCAAACTTATCCTATAAAAATCTTAAGGGATACAGGAGCTTCACAATCATTATTGATTAATCCATCCAATGAACCTGTTATCTCTCTCACATATGTTTTATTACAGGGTGTTGCAGGAAATTGTATTTCAGTCCCTGTCATTGATGTCACCCTAGACTGAGCACTGCCAAGGGTATTGTACGTGTGGGAGTGGTGAAGGAGCTGCCAGTACCTGGAGTCAACTTCTTATTAGGAAATGATATTGCAGGAGGTATGGTGACAGTCAATCCCATCTTATCCATGTGTCCAGTTAATGAACTATTAACCCGTGAGTATGAAGAAAAAATGTCTAATGTCTTCCCAGCATGTGCAGTGACCCGATCCATGACCCAGCTAAGTAAACCCGACCATGTCACTTCTGTCCCTTGTATTGATGTTCCGAATGTCACTGAAAATGACCATAGTAGGATGGAACGTGAAATGCCTGAGGGTCACACTGAGACTGTCAATACAGGGGAGATGACTTCTAGCCAGCTTGAATCCCCATCTCATATTTGTGATATCGAGGGGATTGTTGAACACCAGAAGGCTGATCCTGAGTGTAGGAAACTCGCAAGTTTGGCTATGAATGAGGGGGACGCGGCTAAAGAATTAGTGGAATGTTATTATTTTAAGAACCAGGTATTATGTAGACAGTGGAGACCACCTCAACTTCCTACCAATGATGGTATATATGATGTACATCAAGTGGTTGTCCCCCGAGTGTGTCGTTCAGAAATAATTAACATTGCCCATAATCTTCCGCTGGCTGGTCATCTTGGGATAAGAAAGACTGTAGCAAGAGTTAGAAATCATTTTTTCTGGCCTGGAATGGTCGCGGATATAACTAATTATTGCCGTACCTGTGATGTTTGTCAGAGGGTAGGTAAACCTAATCAAAAGATTCCAGTAAGCCCTTTAGTGCCTCTACCTGTATTTGAAATCCCTTTCTCTAGAGTTGTCATCGATATAGTGGGCCCCCTTCCGAGAACCTCGCAGGGCCATTCCTACCTTCTGACCATCATAGACATGGCCACACGGTACCCTGAAGCTATCCCTATCAGAGCTGCTACTGCCACTATCATTGTCAGAGAACTTCTACATTTTTTTACAAAGTTTGGTTTCCCGAGAGGAATTCAGTCTTTATGTCTAATGTCTTCAAGAACTCTATGAGGGAGTTAGGTGTTGACCAGATAACCTCTAGTGCCTACTACCCCCAAAGTCAGGGAGCTCTTGAGCGATACCATCAGACGCTCAAATGCATGTTACGAAAATTTTGTGAAGAAACAGGCAAAGAATGGGATAAAGGGATACCGTTTCTCCTGTTTGCTACTAGAGAGGTTCCTACAGAATCATTAAGTTTCTCCCCTAATTCCCTAATTTTTGGCCATCAAATTAGAGAACCACTACAGTTACTAAAGGAGACGTGGATTGGTGGTGAGTGCGAAATTGGCTTGTTGCAGTATGTTATCAAGTTCAAAGAAAGACTGAGAACTTCATGGGCATTTGCTAATGAACATCTGAAAAAGGCTTAGATCAGCATGAAAAACTGGTATGATAAAAAGGCTTCAGTAAGAGAATTTCAGCCCAACGATGAAGTATTAGTTTTGCTACCTATGTCTGGACAACCCCTTGCAGCAAAATATTGTGGTCCCTACAAGGTTATGTCAAAAGTAAGTTAGACTGACTACCTGGTTGCTACACCTGATAAACGAAAGTCACAACAACTTGTTCATATCAATATGCTGAAGCCTTATCGTAGAGCCCCTTCCCAAGTCCAGCCACATCCTTCTTTGGGTTGTAAAGGTGTGTGTGTCACTCTCACTAAAGAGATGGAAGAGCGGGGGGATTGTCCTTTGTCCCTGGGAAGTGTTTCATCTTGGGAGGAGAATGCCACCTTCTTGAAGGGTCTGCCCACCTCGTTTCCTCATCTCTCCTCATCCCAAGGAAAAGAACTTATATCACTTCTTTCACAGTACCCAAGAGTGTTCAGGGATACCCCAGGCTTGACCTCCCTAATTGAGCATGATGTCGACGTGGGTGATGCCGCGCCGGTGAAACTGCCGCCGTATAGAGTTGGCCCACAACGGAGAAGCATACTGCAATGTGAAATTGACTACATGCTGCAACAACAGCTCATTGAGGAATGTGTGAGTGAGTGGTCTAGCCCGGTCATGGTCGTCCCTAAGCCTGGAGGGGCGCATCGCTTCTGCATCGACTACAGAAGAGTTAATTCCCTCACAAAGGCTGATTCGTACCCACTGCCTTGGGTAGATAATTGTATTGATGAAGTGGGAAGTGCTAGACTTATCACGAAGCTGGATCTTATGAAAGGATATTGGCAGGTGCCTCTTACTCCCAGGGCTCAAATTATTTCTTGCTTTGTTGCTCTTAACCAAACCTACAAGTGTAGAGTCATGCCTTATGGGATGAAGAATGCCCCTGCCACCTTTCAAAGGCTAATGAATAAAGTAATTGAAGGTATTCCTGGGTGTGTGGTATACATCGATGATGTAGTTGTTTTTAGTCATTGTTGGAAAGATCATGTTACCAGACTGAGGGAATTATTGTTAAGATTGTCTGATGCTAATCTAGTTGTTAATTTATCTAAGTGTGACTTTGTTAAGGCCCAGGTGCAATACCTGGGTTATGTAATTGGTCAAGGTCAAGTGGTGCCCCCTTCTGTGAAGGTTGAAGCCATAAATAACTTTCCCACTCCAACTAATAAGAGAGAAATCCAGAGATATCTTGGTATGATTGGCTATTACCGTAGATTTATCGTTAACTTTTCCCAGATAACGGCACCCTTGACTGATCAACTGAGAGTGTGAAGTTTGGATGGACACCTGAATGTCAACAGGCTTTCTGTATGACTAAACAGATTCTATCTAAGTTCCCAGTACTCAGAGCTCCAGATTATGATAAAACATTTAAGATTGCTGTCAACGCTAGTAATATAGCTGCAGGTGCAGTGTTATTACAGGAGTTTTCAGGAATAGATCATCCTATATGTTACTACAGTAAAAAGTTCAATTCTGCCCAGAAAAATTATTCCGTAATTGAAAAAGAACTCTTGTCCATAGTTTTGTCCCTACAACACTTCGCTGTTTACCTTCAATCTGCTTGTACAGCTATAACAATTTTCACTGATCACCACCCTTTAAAATTCTTGAACAAGTTTAAATACAAAAATCAGCGTCTTACAAGGTGGAGTCTCTTCCTGCAGGAATATAATTTGGAGATTAACCACATCAAAGGAAGAAATAATGTAATAGCTGATTGTTTGTCAAGGATATGAGACGCTTGAATGCTCACAGTCGCATTCCTTTCTAGCGATGGAGGTGTTAGGTGAGGAGGCTCGATACAGTCTCAGTAGAGGCGAACGAATCAGTTTCGCTACCTGTGTTAGAGGAGTGACGTCAGCTTCGTGACTCATGATATAAAAGCCCGGTTAAGAGTGAATCTCGGGGTTAGCAGAACAACTGTGATAGTGGAAGGAGGTGGCTGGTGAAGTTCGGTAGTGTTGTGGGGTTTGATCGTAGTTATAAGGTATTGTACTTCTATTATTATTATTATTATTATTATTGGTGGTGTTATTAGTATTGTATATGTAGATCATATTTAGTCACTATTTTCCACGGGTGTTCAGAGATATACGTGGTGAGTTTGTATGAGGGAATATGGTCCAGTGTTATGACCGGTGAGCCAACTAAATTCATGGCTGCTATTGTTTACCTTCAGTACATTCCTTATGGTGCATGGGGACACTTGTAGCACTTCACCACAAATCTGGTGAACCTGTAATCTATACCTTGTACTGTTAATTATATCTTTTTATATTTTATGCTGCGTCTATTATGATCCTTGGTATCAAAATTTATTTTCATGATATAAAGTCGGGACGCGTAACAGATTTGGCGACCTCGCCAGGATTTGTGAGTGTTGTTTAACAGCTACAAGTGACGCCTAGTAATCATCTGATTTAGTAAATCACAGTTCAACAATCGGGTGCTCATTATGGTAATTATTAATCGTGAAGATGTGGCTGCCTTCCTTGCGTCTAAGCCGATGGAGAGTGAGGTTGACAGGCTTACTAAAGATGAACTCAAAGAGGTGGCAAAGTACTTGGACTTAGAGTTTACTTCAGGTGAAAAAAGATTTGTACTTGTAAATGTGATCAAGCATGAATTGTTTGGTATACTGTATTATGACAATTATGAAGAGTGTCCTGGGAATGAGAGGGATGTGGAAGCAGAAAGGCTTGTTGATCAGGAAATAGTATTACCACAGTCAGAGAGAGCGGGTGTAGGTGAGGATGTAACTCCAGTAATCCCTTCTAACTTTAGCGTGGCTGAATACTTAGAATTGGAGAAAATAAAACTGCAGGTTCAGAAAGCCCAATTAGATCATGAATACCGTATGGCTAAGCTGCAGCTAGAGGTAAAGGCTTCCACCTCCCCTGTTCCTCAGCGTACATCCGCTTATCAGGCTAATATGTTGCCACCATTTGAGGAGGAACGTGTAGGGGAGTTTTTCACATTATTTGAAGAAATTGCTCATGGGATGAAATGGCCTATAAAAGAATGGACCTTCATGGTGCAACCGGTGTTAGTTGGTCGAGCTCGAACTACGTATGTCTCTGTAACCTCAGATGTTCGTAAAGATTATCAATTGCTTAAGCAGGCAATTTTGGGTGCCTATCAGTTGAGACCGGAGGCATATCGCCAACGTTTCCGTAAGATACATAAAAGAAAGGATCAAACCATGTTGAATTCTTAAGCCAAATGACTAACTCATTTGATCTATGGCTAAAAAGTAAAGGTGTTGAAACTTTTGATACTCTTCGGCAATTGATATTGAGGGAGAACTTCCTGTGGAAAATAGATGAGAATGTGGCAAACTATGTAGTGGAGAAAGAGATAGAGGATTTGTGTACTGCTGCCCAAAAGGCTGATGATTATGTGTTAAGTAACCCAGATTATCTTAAAAGAAGTGACAAACCCCAAACACATCCAGCTTTAAAGGAAAATTTGGTAATGATGACATTAATATTACTGCCCCTTCTCCCTCTAGGTCTGCTAACCATGTTGGTAATTCTTATGCATCATCTAGGGGTAATATTGTAAAGAGGAGTTGTACTCATTGTGGCAAAGTAGGACACTTGGCCAGTAATTGCTGGTCAAAAGGGAGAAATGAGTGGCCCAAGTCTGTTAGTATTGTCGCTAACCAGGATCCCTTTGTAAACCCACATGCTATGGAGTCTTTGACCGAGACACGTGAGGGAGCTGTGGGTGGCTGCCTGGAGAGCTGCAGTAAGCAGGTGGCATGCCCTACTCTTAGTAACTGTACCAACCAGGCCATTTTAGAGCAATACCGTGCATTTCTGTCAGATGGCACAGTTGAAGTACAAGGTCAAACTTATCCTATAAAAATCTTAAGGGATACAGGAGCTTCACAATCATTATTGATTAATCCATCCAATGAACCTGTTATCTCTCTCACATATGTTTTATTACAGGGTGTTGCAGGAAATTGTATTTCAGTCCCTGTCATTGATGTCACCCTAGACTGAGCACTGCCAAGGGTATTGTACGTGTGGGAGTGGTGAAGGAGCTGCCAGTACCTGGAGTCAACTTCTTATTAGGAAATGATATTGCAGGAGGTATGGTGACAGTCAATCCCATCTTATCCATGTGTCCAGTTAATGAACTATTAACCCGTGAGTATGAAGAAAAAATGTCTAATGTCTTCCCAGCATGTGCAGTGACCCGATCCATGACCCAGCTAAGTAAACCCGACCATGTCACTTCTGTCCCTTGTATTGATGTTCCGAATGTCACTGAAAATGACCATAGTAGGATGGAACGTGAAATGCCTGAGGGTCACACTGAGACTGTCAATACAGGGGAGATGACTTCTAGCCAGCTTGAATCCCCATCTCATATTTGTGATATCGAGGGGATTGTTGAACACCAGAAGGCTGATCCTGAGTGTAGGAAACTCGCAAGTTTGGCTATGAATGAGGGGGACGCGGCTAAAGAATTAGTGGAATGTTATTATTTTAAGAACCAGGTATTATGTAGACAGTGGAGACCACCTCAACTTCCTACCAATGATGGTATATATGATGTACATCAAGTGGTTGTCCCCCGAGTGTGTCGTTCAGAAATAATTACCATTGCCCATAATCTTCCGCTGGCTGGTCATCTTGGGATAAGAAAGACTGTAGCAAGAGTTAGAAATCATTTTTTCTGGCCTGGAATGGTCGCGGATATAACTAATTATTGCCGTACCTGTGATGTTTGTCAGAGGGTAGGTAAACCTAATCAAAAGATTCCAGTAAGCCCTTTAGTGCCTCTACCTGTATTTGAAATCCCTTTCTCTAGAGTTGTCATCGATATAGTGGGCCCCCTTCCGAGAACCTCGCAGGGCCATTCCTACCTTCTGACCATAATGGACATGGCCACACGGTACCCTGAAGCTATCCCTATCAGAGCTGCTACTGCCACTATCATTGTCAGAGAACTTCTACATTTTTTTACAAAGTTTGGTTTCCCGAGAGGAATTCAGTCTTTATGTCTAATGTCTTCAAGAACTCTATGAGGGAGTTAGGTGTTGACCAGATAACCTCTAGTGCCTACTACCCCCAAAGTCAGGGAGCTCTTGAGCGATACCATCAGACGCTCAAATGCATGTTACGAAAATTTTGTGAAGAAACAGGCAAAGAATGGGATAAAGGGATACCGTTTCTCCTGTTTGCTACTAGAGAGGTTCCTACAGAATCATTAGGTTTCTCCCCTAATTCCCTAATTTTTGGCCATCAAATTAGAGGACCACTACAGTTACTAAAGGAGACGTGGATTGGTGGTGAGTGCGAAATTGGCTTGTTGCAGTATGTTATCAAGTTCAAAGAAAGACTGAGAATTTCATGGGCATTTGCTAATGAACATCTGAAAAAGGCTTAGATCAGCATGAAAAACTGGTATGATAAAAAGGCTTCAGTAAGAGAATTTCAGCCCAACGATGAAGTATTAGTTTTGCTACCTATGTCTGGACAACCCCTTGCAGCAAAATATTGTGGTCCCTACAAGGTTATGTCAAAAGTAAGTTAGACTGACTACCTGGTTGCTACACCTGATAAACGAAAGTCACAACAACTTGTTCATATCAATATGCTGAAGCCTTATCGTAGAGCCCCTTCCCAAGTCCAGCCACATCCTTCTTTGGGTTGTAAAGGTGTGTGTGTCACTCTCACTAAAGAGATGGAAGAGCGGGGGGATTGTCCTTTGTCCCTGGGAAGTGTTTCATCTTGGGAGGAGAATGCCACCTTCTTGAAGGGTCTGCCCACCTCGTTTCCTCATCTCTCCTCATCCCAAGGAAAAGAACTTATATCACTTCTTTCACAGTACCCAAGAGTGTTCAGGGATACCCCAGGCTTGACCTCCCTAATTGAGCATGATGTCGACGTGGGTGATGCCGCGCCGGTGAAACTGCCGCCGTATAGAGTTGGCCCACAACGGAGAAGCATACTGCAATGTGAAATTGACTACATGCTGCAACAACAGCTCATTGAGGAATGTGTGAGTGAGTGGTCTAGCCCGGTCATGGTCGTCCCTAAGCCTGGAGGGGCGCATCGCTTCTGCATCGACTACAGAAGAGTTAATTCCCTCACAAAGGCTGATTCGTACCCACTGCCTTGGGTAGATAATTGTATTGATGAAGTGGGAAGTGCTAGACTTATCACGAAGCTGGATCTTATGAAAGGATATTGGCAGGTGCCTCTTACTCCCAGGGCTCAAATTATTTCTTGCTTTGTTGCTCTTAACCAAACCTACAAGTGTAGAGTCATGCCTTATGGGATGAAGAATGCCCCTGCCACCTTTCAAAGGCTAATGAATAAAGTAATTGAAGGTATTCCTGGGTGTGTGGTATACATCGATGATGTAGTTGTTTTTAGTCATTGTTGGAAAGATCATGTTACCAGACTGAGGGAATTATTGTTAAGATTGTCTGATGCTAATCTAGTTGTTAATTTATCTAAGTGTGACTTTGTTAAGGCCCAGGTGCAATACCTGGGTTATGTAATTGGTCAAGGTCAAGTGGTGCCCCCTTCTGTGAAGGTTGAAGCCATAAATAACTTTCCCACTCCAACTAATAAGAGAGAAATCCAGAGATATCTTGGTATGATTGGCTATTACCGTAGATTTATCGTTAACTTTTCCCAGATAACGGCACCCTTGACTGATCAACTGAGAGTGTGAAGTTTGGATGGACACCTGAATGTCAACAGGCTTTCTGTATGACTAAACAGATTCTATCTAAGTTCCCAGTACTCAGAGCTCCAGATTATGATAAAACATTTAAGATTGCTGTCAACGCTAGTAATATAGCTGCAGGTGCAGTGTTATTACAGGAGTTTTCAGGAATAGATCATCCTATATGTTACTACAGTAAAAAGTTCAATTCTGCCCAGAAAAATTATTCCGTAATTGAAAAAGAACTCTTGTCCATAGTTTTGTCCCTACAACACTTCGCTGTTTACCTTCAATCTGCTTGTACAGCTATAACAATTTTCACTGATCACCACCCTTTAAAATTCTTGAACAAGTTTAAATACAAAAATCAGCGTCTTACAAGGTGGAGTCTCTTCCTGCAGGAATATAATTTGGAGATTAACCACATCAAAGGAAGAAATAATGTAATAGCTGATTGTTTGTCAAGGATATGAGACGCTTGAATGCTCACAGTCGCATTCCTTTCTAGCAATGGAGGTGTTAGGTGAGGAGGCTCGATACAGTCTCAGTAGAGGCGAACGAATCAGTTTCGCTACCTGTGTTAGAGGAGTGACGTCAGCTTCGTGACTCATGATATAAAAGCCCGGTTAAGAGTGAATCTCGGGGTTAGCAGAACAACTGTGATAGTGGAAGGAGGTGGCTGGTGAAGTTCGGTAGTGTTGTGGGGTTTGATCGTAGTTATAAGGTATTGTACTTCTATTATTATTATTATTATTATTATTGGTGGTGTTATTAGTATTGTATATGTAGATCATATTTAGTCACTATTTTCCACGGGTGTTCAGAGATATACGTGGTGAGTTTGTATGAGGGAATATGGTCCAGTGTTATGACCGGTGAGCCAACTAAATTCATGGCTGCTATTGTTTACCTTCAGTACATTCCTTATGGTGCATGGGGACACTTGTAGCACTTCACCACAAATCTGGTGAACCTGTAATCTATACCTTGTACTGTTAATTATATCTTTTTATATTTTATGCTGCGTCTATTATGATCCTTGGTGTCAAAATTTATTTTCATGACGTAAAGTCGGGACGCGTAACAACACTCACACATACACACTCACACATACACACACACACATACACACACACATACACACACACACACACATCAGGAAAGCATAACAGAAAGAAACACGAAAATTCAGACGAATATTTACATATGACCACGTTAATCCACCAAAACGAGGGTGGCATACCAGAAGTTCCTCCAGAACCTGGTGGTTCAGCAGGTGTCAACAAACCACATCAAGTGGCAGGCCCTGGGACAGCAAGTGTCGGACAGTGGGGCAGGCCAGGCAATAGTGCTCTATAGTGTTAGCACGAAGCGCTCAACACAAGCGATACTCAGTGAAGGAAGGCTCACCCTGCATCCCAGCAACCTGCCACGGTGGCCGGTAGCAAAGCCTCAAACGAGCAGAGACTACATTGTGCCTTCGAATCATGAGTTCCCGACGACGGTAGGAATATTTGTGCTGACTGCGCCGCCGTACAGGGAGAAGAGCAGCGGAGCGGACTCTATAGAGGAAACATGTTAGGGAGAGAGGACGTCCAACACCACGAGGAGGCAGATAGCAGGCCTCCTTCACGAGTCTGGCACCCATAAAAATTTGACAGTCAAGTTACGATGATGCAATAAGGCCAAAAACGACAAAATCTGCTGAACAACAGTAGTGTGTGTGGGCTGAACAATAGAGAGGGAATGAAGGGTAGGTTTGGAGATACAAAAAATGGCAGAATTCACTCCACGTTGACAAACAAGACAAACAGCATCCAGAATGGCATACAGTTCACAAAATGTTTAGCTAGAGTGGTTACAGAGAAGGCAGTTCCGACTTGGAAGTAGGTGTGAAGCTCACATCAGGTATTGGTAGCATCCATGGAAGGGGCCCTGGGGGGATGTCTACAACCATTATATCTATATTAAGACTACGAAGCATAGAGGAAACATACCTTATAAGAATACATCCAGCAGGCAGTATGGGAGGGACAGGGGAGTTTGGTTTAAGTAAGAGAAGTCCTGACTATATGCCAGTAGTGGGATGAAAGATATGGGAAATGGAGGCACTTGGCAGTGAAGCAAGTAACATTTGAGTAAATTGTTTCGACTAATGGGGGAAGATGCAACTCACACTGCATATTCACTATCCTGGTCGACATGGGACTGCCGAGAATTATTCTCATATCTATATTCTGAAATTTCTCTAAAGTTTCCAGAGTAGCCCTAGGAAGTTAAATCAAAGCAGGGGAGAGGTAATCAACAACTGAACGGATAAAAGGAATATAGATGGTCGGCGCTGGAGACGACCCAACAAGTCCTGGACAAAGGGATGGTCTTGAGGCTTGGCAGGGTCAACTGGCCAAATGTTGATTGGTACACCCAGGTAGCGGTTCTGGGAACACATGAGAATGACAGTCCTTCTAATGGTGAATACTGGCCGAGCTTGAGGAAGGTGACAGGTAAATATTCTGCTCTTATCTGGAGAGACAATAATGCCACAGAGAGAGGAGGCCACAGAAAAGGAGTCAAGAAACCACTGGAGATCCCTTGGTGAGGTGGAATGAACACTGATATCATCAGCACAGCACGTAATTGTAGTTCCAGGAATATTAGGGAGAGAAGCGAGCAACCGATGCATCAGAATATTAAATAAAAATAGGCAGAGAACACCTCCTTGAGGTGTACCAAGATGAAAAATGTGCAAAGGACTAAGTCCACACACGGGAGGTACTGTAACTGAGGTAACCCGGAATCCACCATAGTAGATTACCCTCCATCCAAATTCAACCAGTTGATCCAACATGACGTCTCCATTAGCAACATCGAAGACACTTCGAAGGACTTCACTGTGCCTGGAGTAGCAAAAGTACAGTTCGACTAGGCAGTGGTGTGTGCTCTGCTGGGAAAGGAAACCAAACAGCCATGGAGAAAGGCGATCCTGCAGTCGGTACACAAGACGATTAAGTAAGATTCTCTCCATAACCTTACAAAAACAGGAAGTAAGGGAAATAGGCCTGAACTTCACAGTGCTGGGATTAGGGATGGGTATTATTGTGCTGCTGGTCCAGGCTAGTGGTACACAACCATCACGAAGACAGAGATTGTACAGTCGAAGTAGAAGGTTTCCGGGAACTTGTTGAAGTAGGCAAAGCACAGCATAAGTTGTACCATCATCACCAGGAGAAGAAGCTCTACCCCGAGAGAGAGCACGGCGCTACTCCTTGTTGGTTATCTGCTCTACATCATCATTGTCATCATCTTGCAAAAGAGCAGACATTAGACGTAATTGATGGACAGCAGCACGGGAAGCAAGTGCATTTTATATGTGGATGGGTAGACTGGCTGGGGTAGATTGTTCTGACCAGACATCGACAAGGTGTTGGGCAAAGACGGTGGGAGTGTGATGATGGGCAGTGGCTGGTATCTTTTTAACAACCTGATGAATGAGGCCCTACATAGAAGCCACACTTGTTTGCTGGTTGATGCTGTCTATGAACCACTACCAAGAATCAGTGTGAGCACACTCCTGTAGGGTGACTAAATCGTCCCTAGATATTTAGTAACGATGATGCAGGTCAGGGGCTGGGTTGGCTTGTCACAAAAGGCCATCACGTTAAGCCTCCTGCTTCGCCTCCTGTATACGTGCATCCAGCGTCTAGGAGTGGGCAGTATGGCAATGTTGAAGGTGTGGCCAGGAGACCGATAGCCTATAAAAGTCATGATTAGCAGAAACAAGATCTGAGTACAACTGTTCAGGTGAAGATATATCAAATGCAGGGAATACATGGGCCATAAATAATATGGGAGTCGGGCAATATATAGGGGGCACAGCAATACGCAAACGAGTGGCTGAAGCACTTGACCCAGCAGGTAGAAAATAATGAAACCGAAGAGCGACATGATCAGAGAATACATCTGGCATTGAGGAGCACTGTACCTGAGATGCTATGAGGCCAGACGAGACGACGTAATCCAGAGTACCTCCCCGGCAATGAGGGGCACCGCCAGTGTCTCAGCATGTCAGATGTTGCTTGCAGATGTATAAAAGGAGACGAACAGCATTACGATTAGTAGAGCCAGATCCATCACCCAAGTCAGAATGTCGAGCATTAAAATCTCCCATATACACCATACCATGCACTGTTTGAGAAGGAAGAGCCTCAAGAGTATGTCTAGCTTGGGCAGAATAGACATTACATAATTGGAGTACTCCATCCTCAGGTAGAACCTCAAATAGCTGAAAGGTCATGTCAGGATCAGATGAGATACAGAGAAGGCGAAGTGGCAAGGAGCTATATATGTAAGTCAGGAGACTATTCCTTACTAGATGAACATTTGGCACAGAACCTGAGAGGGGAGGAGCTTGCCCAGCAATGGTTGGCCATCCTGGAAATGCTTCCTGGAGAAAAATAACACTGGCATGACGACGAAAAACGTAGGCCTTTAGTTGAGTGAGCATAGCATGACTGGTAATACCACATATATTCCAGGAGATGACATCCAGCTGACAATCACTAACAAACTCTGTGTTTGGAGGTAGAAGTCCGGGATGTGTGGGCAGATGAGCGACCTGGAGAAGAAGATGGACCAGGAGAAGGGACTGACTCGTAAAGCATTTCAAGGTGGGATGCAACAGTATCCATCCTTTCAGTAATGGTGGTGACAGTGTAGATGATGGCCTGCTGAGCCTCAACCAAGGTGGAGAGTTTGGAGTCATTCACAGCCTAAATGGCAACCAGCCCATTAATCCTGGCCTCAAGGGTGGAGAAGCAGTTCTCGAGAGCCGTACACCGTACAATGAGGGCAGTGACAGACTTGCAGAGGGCCAGGTCCGAAGGCGGGGCAGGGCTGGTAGGAGGAGCATACTGGGGAGGTGATGGTGGTGGAGGCGGCACAAGAGTAGAGGCACGAGCCTGGGCTTGACGTCGAGTACATCCATGCCAGACGTTAACCCCTGGCTGAAGGCATCGTGGACACTTCCATCGAGACGTATCCTCAGGAGGTGAAGGCTAAGAGGTGGAGGCAACAGGACGTGATGGTTAACCCCTGACAGGACACGTCTTGGAATCATGGTCAGCGGTACACTATGCACACTTCGGCCTGGCAGAACAGTACTAGGAGATATGCCCAATTCCCCAGCACCTGTAGCACCAAGGCTGGTCATTATGAAGTTTCCGCACCTCACACAGTGGAAGACAGGGGAGGAAATCAAGGAGAGCTTGACATAGGTATTTCTCGGGGCAAAAGCAGAAAGTTTGGACGAGGGCAAGGATTGGGTATACAAGGAAGAAGCGCCAGGGTGAGGCAGAGAAGGTACGTTGTGTACAGCTGGAGCACCCTTCGCCGTCTTGGCAGCCGGAGGCAAACAGGCCACACCATCGGAATCCTGTGAGAAATCGGACGAGGAGAGGTGGGGAGGGTTGCGTGAAGGCCTCTCAGGCCAGTGATCTGCAACTGGAGCCTCGTCGTCCTCCATCATTACCAAGTCGGCCTCCAAGCAGGAATCCACGCTCTCCATCAGGCCAGGCAAGGCCTACATGGGAAGCAAACAACTGCACACGAACAACTATACGCTCAATCACACACACACCTACACACAGAGAATCACAACAAAACAATACACAACCACAACGGACAAAACACCAGCAACACCACAGAAATTGCAACACACAAACAAGAATGTACAAACAACACAAACAACAACACACAAACAAGAACGCAACAACAACACAAACAACAATGCAGGCAGAGCGCCAAGAGAATGTCCACACTCCACCAATGTTGGAGCGAGACTCATACAAAGCCTTCATACATACATACATACATATATACACACACAAATATACAGTACATACACGTCTTTCTCTATACATACATATATACTTACACACATACATAACTATATATATACACATACATAAATATATATACACATACATACATATATATACACACATACATGCATATATACACATATACATACACACATACACATATACACATATACATACATGCATAGGAGAGAGACCCACCACAACCGGGATATCCGGTGGGAGTCTAGATTAGAATAGTAGTCTAGATTAGCATAGTTAAACAGGTAACCTAGTAAAAGGTCACTATGGACCTCCTATTGCCTGTACTTCCTTTGTATTCCTTTGTATTCACCAGGGTGCTGTTCTCTGTCATACATTTAATACCAAGATAGCACTCGTATATAAAGGGACCCTGTAATCGTGTTTGAGATCTGGTGGCTCTTGATTCCTCCTGCCTATGCCATGAAACAAGATCCTTTAACTAGATAGTGTTTGGTGGCAACATTTGAAGGACTCATCTATCTCCAATTTTCTGACTACATAACAGGGTCCCTTAATCTATTACCAATGGGAATATGAAATATAATAAACCAAACCACTTTCTCAAACCCGAACAAATAGCAGGAAAGTTCATAGTTGCCCTTTCCACACTATAACAGTGGAATCAGTGCAGTGAACAAACTTGTACAGTCAGAGGCAAAAGTCAATTCGTCACATCTGCCAAGTCATAAATACAGTATGGAGATATAAGTTTCACAGGCTCGTAAAATGACTTACCTTATATTATTTCAAACTAGCTGTAGCCGGCCCGCTTCGCTGGTCCAACCAAACTTGAAGTGGTTAGGTACGGTGCCAGAAGAAGGAGTAACAACAATCAATTTTTTTATTTTTTTTTTCAGCATGGTTTACATAGAGTCGCAGCCATATATAATCATCCATATAGGGGTAACTCACACAAGAGTTTGACAGCTTCCCTCTGTTCCTTAGATGATAATCTTTCCAATAAATATGTTAACTACTATCTTTTAATTTAATACAAGCAGCTACACACTACTTAAAACAATAACATCATATGTGAACTTAAAAACATTAGACAATAAATTGTTTGAGATACCCATGATGGATCCCATGATGGATGATTATTATTGACCGCAACTGTACAAGGTTTTTTGCTCAATCGTTTACCCACCGCGTTTTCTTTATTTTCTTAAGGCCTTTCTATAGGCCTTGATCTCTCTGAAAATCCAGCCTTCGCACATTGGCAGCTCTATGTTGCACTTTTACGTGTTGGAAATGCAGAGAACATCAATATATTGACTCTAAACCGCACTACGACATCAGCTTAAAAAAACAATTTTTAAGCTGATGTCGTAGTGTGGCGGGTAAAGAATGTACTGAAAAAACCTGTATATAACGTAAACAGCATAAACTTTTCTGTGTTGTGGTTAAACTTCCATTGCAAAACTTCAGTGTACACAAATTTTTTTGTCTTCTGGTTGAGTCAATATATAGATGTTCTCTGCATTTCCAACACGTCAAAGTGCAACATAGAGCTGCCCATGTGTGAAGACTGGATTTTCAGAGAGATTAAGCCTTATAGATGTCATGGTTTGACCTTGGCTCTTATTAATAGTCATTCCATATGACAGCTTCAGAGGATATTGTAATCTTCGAAATGTGAAGTTTTTATGTACAGTTGGCTTCACTTCCGCGTACCGTATATAAGTTAGCGTTGGCAATGTTGAACCACCTAGAATCTTGAATCCCGAACCACGTGTGATCATGAGACGAACCAATCATTACAGAGTGAAATGGAAACAGGGGTTGAGTTGAAATGCTAAAGCATCAACAGTGATCGAGTAGTGTTATTTGCTGTATTATACAAAATTAATATAGAATTTATGTCACAGTATAATTTACATGCCAGCAATTGTTTATTAAATATATATATATGAGTCATGTAGTAAGTCATTTTTATCCTGCCAGTTACTAATAAAGAGAAGGTGGAATAATCAATACCAAAACATCCATAACCCTTAAGGATTGTGTTCGTGCACCACCCACTTTATGATTATTATTTTGTTGTCAATATGATTTTAACTTTGTCATGGTAGACAATTGTAGCATGGCAAGGAAGAATAACCTGGTGGTAATGAAAGTTCCTTAAAATGTTTGTGTAATGAATTATTACCAGTATATACCTTGTCAATATTGCCTCGTGAGGAGTTCACAAAAGGCTATACAAGTTGAAAACACATTCCTCCCGCTCTCTTCCTTCGTATAGTTACATAGTAAGTATCTCCGAAGAATGGAAGATAAAAGAGTGACGTTCATGTCTACGTATGATATGCATGTGCTCAATATAATCCAATTATAATGAATGAGTTTGAGCATCTTGAAGTGAATGAGGAGAAAGAAAGAAGGCCATACTGGTCCTGGAGGACACTAACACGAAAAAAAAATGAAAATAAAAATAAAGAAGATGAACAGTAACCAGAAGGAAAGAGAAGGAAAAAGGGACAGTTGAAGAATTTCAAGGGAATAGCTTGAGTCTGCAAAGGGGCCAAACCTTTATATGTATCCTAAAATTGTTAATATTTTACCATGTTATGCAATGAAACCTTCCACCCTCTATTTATTGTTGCAATATATTACCATGTTATGCAATGAAACCTTCCACCATCTATTTATTGTTGCAATATATTACCATGTTATGCAATGAAACCTTCCACCCTCTATTTATTGTTGCAATATATTACCATGTTATGCAATGAAACCTTCCACCATCTATTTATTGTTGCAATATATTACCATGTTATGCAATGAAACCTTCCACCATCTATTTATTGTTGCAATATATTACCATGTTATGCAATGAAACTTTCCACCATCTATTTATTGTTGCAATATATTACAAGTCAGCCAATTTTGTTACTTGACCACAGTCAAGACATTTTCTGATTAATGACTTTGTGTTACTGGTTACCAAAGGATATTGTTTTGTAGTGGAGGGTGACTTAACTACTCAATGATCACTCACTCACTTCTCCACACTCTGTCCCACACCTCGACCACATCCTCTTTCCATTACCCTTCTCCTTTACCCATTTCCAGTACTCACTCGACTCCTTCATTTCCCCACCACATTCTCCTTCTCAATACCTACAACATCATTTTTTGTGGCCAAACATGATTAGTTCAATTATGCAAACAGGACCTGAAAATAAATAATGTTATGTTTTGTATACAATTACAATGCATACAATATGGTAGGATATTATATTAATCAGATGGAGTCATTAGATAGTAATGTTTAGGCCAGACAATCAGGTGTTGGAGAACCATCACAAGTGTCAGAGAGAACAGTGTTAAATTCATACACACACCTTATGAGACACACTTTACTTTACCAAACCACTCTTTCCATCTCACTCTGTAGTGAGTGGTTCGTATCAGGATCACACGTGGTTAGGGATTCTAATTTCTGGGTGGCTCAACATTGGTAGTGGTAAGTGGTAAACGCGGAAATGGAGCCAACTGTACCTTAACCTTCCCTGAGTCATGCCCTTTCAGGTATATATATATATATATGGTTTGTTCCGTCTATTTCTTTTGGTTTTGGAGAAAAGTTCCCACAGACAAACACACACAGACAGACGCCTCTCTTTTATAGATATATTTTATTATCTGAGGGAGAGAGTGAATAGGTCATGTGTTGTCTGTGTGTGTCTGTGTGTGTGTTGAGAGTGATAATGGCCAGGGATAAGAACACTTGGACCAGTGAATAGGTCATGTGTTGTCTGTGTGTCTGTGTGTGTTACTTACCTTTCCTTTGTGACCACCAGGCCACAGATGGACCGGTCCAGTGGGACTTTCACCCGTTGTTTCAGATGTCCAGCCACACCCTGAGGACTACATATAAAGGTTAGGTTAGGTTAGGTTAGGTTAGGTTAGGTTAGCATTGTACATATAAAGGTTAGGTTAGGTTAGGTTAGCACTGTACATATAAAGGTTAGGTTAGGTTAGGTTAGGTTAGCACTGTACATATAAAGGTTAGGTTAGGTTAGGTTAGGTTAGCACTGTACATATAAAGGTTAGGTTAGGTTAGGTTAGCACTGTACATATAAAGGTTAGGTTAGATTAGGTTAGGTTAGGTTAGCACTGTACATATAATGGTTAGGTTAGGTTAGGATAGGTTAGGTTAGCACTGTACATATAAAGGTTAGGTTAGGTTAGGATAGGTTAGGTTAGCACTGTACATATAAAGGTGTATATTAATATTGGAATTTTTTTATCATGTAATGTCAGATTCATCAACAACCAATTAATTATTAATTATATTGTGGTCACAGATCAAAACCAGGGATGAATGGAAGTCATCCATGTACAAATTATCCTACCACCTCCATCAGATCCTCCCCTCCACAAACACACACGCACGCATGCACGCACAGGCACGCACGAACGCACGCGCATTCACGTATGCACACATGCACGGACACACTTGAATGCATGCACGTACACACACGCGTGCACACGGACGCAAGCACAGGCACGCACGGACGCAAGCACACGGATGCACGCACGCAGGCACACGCACGCATGCCAACACACACAGCTCTCTCTCTCTCTCTCTCTCTCTCTCTCTCTCTCTCTCTCTCATGAAACCACAACATCAACTTGCTGTTCACTAATCTATACAAGTTAGTAAAAATGTCCACACCATGATAAGTAAAGGTTGAGTTATTAATACTGTTATTATTATGTGTGTGTGTGTGTGTGTGTGTTAATACATATATGTGTGTGTGTGTGTGTGTTAATACATACGTGTGTGTATGTGTGTGTGTTAATACATACGTGTGTGTATGTGTGTGTGTTAATACATACGTGTGTGTGTGTGTGTGTTAATACATATGTGTGTGTGTCTGTGTGTATGTGTGTGTGTTAATACATACGTGTGTGTATGTGTATGTGTGTTAATACATACGTGTGTGTGTGTGTGTGTTATTACATTTGTATGTATACTATTAGCGTTTGTGTGTGTGTATGTTAATACATATGTGTGTATATTAATAGAGTATGTGTGTATGTATGTGTTTGTGTTCATACATAATGTGTGTACAGTATATCATTAGGGTATGTGTGTGTGTATATGTGTGTTTATACTACCTCTCTATCTCTCCCACTTCAACTACCTCTCTCTCTCTATCTCCTCTACTACCTCTTTCTCTCACATCTACTACCTCTCTCTCTCTCTCTCTCTCTCTCTCTCTCTCTCTCTCTCTCTCTCCTGTACTACCACTATCTCTCTCTCACCTCTACTACCTCTATCTCTCTCTCTCTCCCACCTCTACTACCTCTCTCTCTCTCTCTCTCTCTCTCTCTCTCTCTCTCCCTCTCTCTCTCTCTCTCTCTCTCTCTCTCTCTCTCTCTCTCTCTCTCTCTCTCTCTCTCTCTCTCTCTCTCTCTCTCTCTCTCTGTCTCTCTCTCTGTCTCTCTCTCTCTCTCTCTCTCTCTCTCTCTCTCTCTCTCTCTCTCTCTCTCTCTCTCTCTCTCTCTCTCTCTCTCTCTCTCTCTCTCTCTCTCTCTCCAACATTATAATGGTATAATACAAGATGGTAGTTCTCCCTTGTTTCTTATATTAATAAACAAATACAGTGTCTGTTTAGGGGGTTTTAGGGGGGTGCGGGGGGATCTTTGGGGGTGCGGAAATAGGGGGACAGGCTTGGAGGGGTGCGGGAATAGGGGGACAGGTATGGTGGGGGGGTTGTGTGTATTTAGAGAGTATTAGGAGGGTGCAGGGGGGTTTAAGGGGTGCGGGAATAGGTGGACAGGCTTGGGGAGAGGGGTTGTGTGTGTTTAGGAGGGTGCGGGAATAGGGGGACATGTTTAGAGGGAGGTTGTGTGTGTTTATGGGGTTTTAGGGGGGTGCAGGTGGGTTTAGGGGGGTGCTGGAATAGGGGGACAGGCTTTCCTTCCTTTACCCTATTTACACTTCCCTTCCCTATCCCTCTTCTCCCTTCCCTCCTCTCCCTCCCCTTCCGTTACCATACCTACCCTACTCTTCTCTTTCCTTTCCTACTCCTCTCCTCCCTTCTCCTCTTCTCCCTTCCCTTTCTTTGCCCTATCTACCCTTCCTTCCCTTCCTACACCTCTTCTTCCTTCTCCTCCTCTCCCTTTCCTTCTTTTACAGCTTCAAATCCCTCTCCCTTCCTGTCCTTTACCATCCCCAATCCTCCCTTTCTTCCCCTTATCCTTTTTCTCCTATCACTTCATTTAATTTCCTCCCTTTCCTTCATCCCTCCTCTTCCCTCTCCTCCTAAAGCTTACCTCATCGTTCCCTCCCAACCCTCCATCCTTCCTCCCTCCTTACACACACCCAACCCTCCCTCCTTCCCCTCACACACCCAACCCTCCCTCCTTCCTCTCTCCTTCCACACACACACCCAACCCTCCCTCCTTCCTCTCTCCTTCCTCTCTCCTTCCCCACACACACCCAACCCTCCCTCCTTCCACACACACACACCCAACCCTCCTCCCTCCTTCCCCACACACACACCCAACCCTCCCTCCTTCCCCACACACACACACCAAACTCTCCCTCCTTCCCCACACACACCCAACCCTCCCTCCTTCCACACACACACACACCCAACCCTCCCTCCTTCCACACACACACACACCCAACCCTCCCTCCTTCCCCACACACACACACACCCAACCCTCCCTCCTTCCCCACACACACACACACCCAACCCTCCCTCCTTCCCCACACACACACACCCAACCCTCCCTCTTTCCCCACACACACACACCCAACCCTCCCTCCTTCCCCCCACACACACACCCAACCCTCCTTCCTTCCCCACACACACACCCAACCCTCCCTCCTTCCACACACACACACAACCCTCCCTCCTTCCACACACACACCCAACCCTTCCCCTCACACACCCTACCCTTCCACGCACACACCCAACCCTCCCTCCTTCCCCACACACACACAACCCTCCCTCCTTCCCACACACACACACCCAACCCTCCCTCCTTCCCCACACACACCCAACCCTCCCTCCTTCCCAACACACACACACCCAACCCTCCCTTCTTCCCCACACACACACACACACACCCTCCCTCCTTCCCCACACACACCCAACCCTCCCTCCTTCCACACACACACCCAACCCTCCCTCCTTCCCCACACACACACAACCCTCCCTCCTTCCACACACACACCCAACCCTCCTTCCACACACACACCCAACCCTCCCTCCTTCCCCACACACACACACACCCAACCCTTCCCCACACACACACACACCCTCCCTCCTTCCACACATACACACAACCCTCCCTCCTTCCCCACACACACACAACCCTCCCTCCTTCCCCACACACACACACACAACCCTCCCTCCTTCCACACACACACCCAACCCTTCCCCTCATACACCCTACCCATCCCCACACACACACAACCCTCCCTCCTTCCCCACACACACACAACCCACCATTACACAGTACATAACACTGCCTACACAACTTATCACAGGATGTACCCAAAAAAAAAAAAATATTTATCGTTTGCACATTATCAGGACATTTCCACTGTCACAAGAGAGAGAGAGAGAGAGAGAGAGAGAGAGAGAGAGAGAGAGAGAGAGAGAGAGAGAGAGAGAGTTAGTTACATAGAAACACAGACAACAACAGACCTTACAGAGAGAGAGAGAGAGAGAGAGAGAGAGAGAGAGAGAGAGAGAGAGAGAGAGCAAGTTAGTTACATAGAAACACAAACAATATGTAAATATAAGTGTTATATCCCAAACATTGATATAAAAGAACACACATACTGCATGCTGTATGTATTATGTTCATACTGAAATGTTAATTAATATTTAATTAAAATATAAAGATATAAGTAATAATCTTTTTCTCTCATGACAAACTGAGGTGGTATAATAATCAGGTTATAATAATATGTGTTCTTAGTGGAACGCTTGTCAATGTTATTAGACAAAATATAATGCAATAAAATAATACATGTCACATATACAGAGAAAATATAATTATGTAGTGTTACAAGACAAGATAAACATACATGAAAGACATAGAGCTAAGTCTCTATTGGTTTTATATACTGTATGTGTGGTAATGTGTGTGTAGCACTGTGATAGTGTGTGTGTGTTAATGTGTGTGTGTGTAGCACTGTGATAGTGTATGTGTGTTAATGTGTGTGTAGCACTGTGATAGTGTGAGTGTGTTAATGTGTGTGTAGCACTGTGATAGTGTATGTGTGTTAATGTGTGTGTAGCACTGTGATAGTGTATGTGTGTTAATGAGTGTGTAGCCTTGTAATAGTGTTAGTGTGTTAGGTTATAATAGGTATAATAATCAGGTTATAATAATATGTGTTCTTAGTGGAACCCTTGTCAATGTTATTATTAGTTTACCATTTCACCGTAGAATTAAAAAAAAAAAAAAAAAAAAAATATATATATATATATATATATATATATATATATATATATATATATATATATATAAAATTGCACAAAGGCTCCTTCTCTCCCTCCCTCCCTCACACTCTCTCCCTCCCTCCCTCACACTCTCTCTCCCCTCCCTCTCCCTCCTTCTTCCTTCACTGTCCACTCTCTCACTCCCTCCCTCCCTCACACTCTCCTCCTTCCCTCCCTCCCTCACACTCTCTCTCCTCCTTCCCTCCCTCCCTTCCTACCTACCTCACACACTCTCTCCCCTCCCTCTCCCTCCTTCTTCCTTCACTGTCCACTCTCTCGCTCCCTCCCTCTCTAACACTCTCTCTCCCTTCCCTCTCCCTGCTTCCCTCCCTCAATATCTAGTTTCTCTTCATTTCTTCCTGTGATGAGATAATCTCCGTGAACGTCAGCCAGGCCAGGCCAACTCCCAACCATGGTAGTAACCCCTCAGCAAACAGTTTTAATTAAGGGGGTGAGGGAATAGGGGCACAGGCTTGGGGGGGGCTTAGGGGGATGCGGGAGTAGGGGGACAGGCTGGGGGGGGGGGGTTAGAGGGGTGCGGGAGTAAGGGGACAGGCTTTGGGGGGTTAGGGGGCGCGGGGGTAGGGGAACAGGCTTAGGGGGATGCAGGAGTAGAGGGACAGGCTCTGGGGGGGGGGGGGTTAGGAGAGTGTGGGAATAGGAGACAGACTTTCTACCTACGCCAAGCCTGTCCCCCTATTCCCGCACCCCGCAAAACCCCCCCAAGCCTGTCCCCTACTCCCGCACCCCCTTAAACTCACGGACCTGGGTGAGGGGCTTACTATACATTACTAATATTACCATTACTGTATTTATTAAAACTAAATTGGTCTACAACAACTTATTATGATCAATATTAAATATTAAAATGTCACCTGACAATGTAATGGTTAATGTTGGTAGTGTTTGTTATTTATTAAAACTAAATTGGTCTCCAATAACTTATTATGATCAATATTAAATATTAAATATCACCTGACAATGTGATGGTTAATGTTGGTAGTGTTGGTTCACAATGTCCAAGTGTACTTATTATTACTCAAAGAAGAATTGAGGGAGGATTGCAAGGTGGAAATGTTCAGTACAGAAAAGAATGTTGCCACAGAAGAAACCTGACCAAAGAATATAAGAGAGGAAAGATAGGAAGTGATAAAAAGAGAGGGAGAGATTATGAAGAAATACAGAGCATTTCAAAGGAAGACAATCCAAAATAGTTGAGTGTAGGATTTAATTAATAGTAGCAACAAAACACTTTACCCAATATGTGGAAGGTTCTTCTTGATAATAAACTCCAGAGATTGAAGCACTGTAATGCTGAAGTTGAGAAGGATTTATACCAACACAACACTACAAGATGGATTCCGATCTGGTAGTGAGCAAACACACACATACACCTACGCACACAGGAAGTGTCATGACGTCATTCGTAGGGACAGTGGAGGAAGAGATAAAACATATTAGATTATGAACTCCAGTGTACTGTGAACAACTTAATCCTTTGTAAATTATTGTGTTATTACAACTTGTTAAATCAATATAGTAACATTCATATTCCCTTTGACAAGGGTTGTATATTTATTACCATACATACTTTCAAGATGTAGGGAAGAACACTAGAATCTAGGAGTGGAAAACTTGTAGGATCACACACACACACACACACACGCACACACACACACACACACACACACATGGTGCGTTTTAAAATTACAATTAATACTTGTTTTATTCTGTGTAATAACTGGTCTGAGACACCTGATAATATTTATATATTGGCTAAAGAAGGGGATAAAAAACCTTTGTTCTTACTATAATATTGTTTGTAGTCCCAAACCCGTGTGTATGGAGGGTAACCTTACACCCAAAAGTTCTCGTTGGTGAAGTCAACTTTGGACAGAGAGGAAATAAACTCACTCCATTTTTGCCTCAACGATGGGGGTTTCCTGAATGTTAACAGAGAGAGAGAGAGAGAGAGAGAGAGAGAGAGAGAGAGAGAGAGAGAGAGAGAGAGAGAGAGAGAGAGAGACGAAGGTTTAATCAAGTATGGATAGAGGGAGAGAGAGAGTTAGAACGAAATCGAGGGAGAAAGGGAGGGAGGGAGTGTGGGAGATAATGGCCTACCTTTGAAACTTATAAGAAAGGGGAGAATAAAATGTCAAAGTGGAGTGTAATGTAACACCTGTCATTACCACCATTCCACTCGTATCATTATGGACACACAACAACTAATGTAATGGTAAATAGATGGGCAAAAAGATACCAATATAAATAAATAAATGTTTATGAATACATATGTATATATAGCTTTACTGTGTGTGTTGGTCAGACAGTTTGATTCAACTATCTGCTGTCCAGTAAGGATAGAGAAGGTCAAGTTCCCTCAATATAATATTATTGTTAGCTTCACTGTGTGTGTTGGTCAGACAGTTTGATTCAATTACCTACTGTCCAGTAAGGATAGAGAAGGTCAAGTTCCCTCCATAAGATGGTGTCTCAGGGAATCATAAACACAGCTGTACAGTCAATACCAGAAGTTTGTCCTTCTTAGTCCATGATACGTTCCTGTTAATCAGGGAACACTCTATGTGATAGAATTGACAGGTATACATGGTTTAAATGTCTAATATTACAGATGACCATATGTGAACTAGAATAATTTAACAAGAAATTCCTCAAAGTTATAATTATACTATATATTATGTTCAGGAGGTGGAATCATAATATTATTGAGAAATATATGATATTGGTGCAGGAAGATTTTTGTTTAAGGATACCAACACACAGAAGTATATAATGTTGCCAGAAAGTTGTTTATTCAATATACCAAAGCATTTTCAGTCATAGAGGCAACGTTGCAAGAATATAATAACGTTGCCAGATACACACGTCATCAACATAGATAATGGCAGTGTGTGTTTTGCGATTACATGTTTTTTTTGTTCTATAAATACAGTACTTCCCTTCCTGGCCTCTCCTCTCCCCATTCAGTGTTCAGTAACCTTCCATTTATACCTCCGTTGCTATGAAGTATTAATTTAAACTTCAATATGTATTTTACTAACATAAATATTTCGTCCCTGTTGTAATTTAACATTATTCGTTACCATATTTTTAACACGGGTAATACAGTGTGACAAATAATCTTCTTTCCATTGTCTCTATCAATCATTTCCTCTTTCGTTCCTTCCTATTACCACACTGAATTGTGTTTCTTTCCTGTCGTTCCAATGCCCAATCTCTCCTATCAGTTTCATTTCATTGACTCGTCTTCATTATGCTTTACTCACTCTGATATATTCTAATTTTTAAGTTGTCATTGTACTGACATTAAAATAGAAATAGGCGTATACCTTATAATTATAACGCTCACAACATTACTCATATTAATGTTTGTATTAATTATTATATCCATCGTGATTATTAGTATTCAATAGTATCACCCCTCTTGATGACTTTTCTTACTCACCTAACTCTCCCATGGTGTATACTTCACTCCTCCTTACAACTATCATAAATAGAAACAATACTTCTTGCCTTATTACACACCTGTATCCTACCTTGTAATAATTTAATCCCTTCCCTAACCCATGACATTCCTACTACCATTCTCTTCCATGATAATGTTTTCCACATCCACCTTTGTCTCAAGCGTGAGGGAGAAACTTTCAACTTAGTATATATTCTAAGTAATGTTCCGTGAATGATTGAAGTCAATGACAACTCTAAGTGAGGTATTGATATAAGTTTAGTATAAATGTTTAGCCAAAGCATCACTGTCAGTCAGTGGTTCTTAATATTATCTGTCCGGCAACCTTCTGAAAGAATTCTGGACATTCCATGACCCACACAATAATAAAGTGTAGTTTTAAACTTTGTGTAAGTAGGATGATAACTTAAGGAAGACTTTGTAATTACAAAACTCACTGACAACATTTACGTACGTTAAATGTGCAACTGATAACGTTACTGTATTTGTGCAACGTCACCATTAGTGTTAATATGTAAAAGGCAAATTACTATAATAATTTGTTATTATTTTTATTTGTGGAAGTGATCTAATTTTTATTTTATTGTTCTGAAATGCCACATTTATATATAGTATCCTTATTTGTGTGTTATGCCTCCTAGTGGCATATTGTAGAAATCAGTACAGAGAGGAAGCGGTGACCAAGTAGAGAACCCAAGCAGAGATGTGTGTGTTTGTTTCCCCACAAATTAACCAAGTAAAGAACCCAAGCAGAGATGTGTGTGTTTGTTTCCCCACAAATTAACTTGACATTCCACCATCCTGATGGGCTAAAACCGCTCTATAATATTTCATGTCCTATAATTTGGTACACTATTATAATTCCATACACTCTTCTGTACTGCACACCTGCCAGTCAATAACCATTTTCTGTCGTTTTTCTATTTCTGTGTTCATTCCTTGTCACGTGTCATTGTTCAAGTTTAATGTGTGTGTGTTTTATCGCGCAGTGAGCACATTTTTTCATGTCTTGATTTGTTTATCTTCATCCTGTCTGTCCCACGTCTAAACAAACTCTCTCTCTCTCTCTCTCTCTCTCTCTCTCTCTCTCTCTCTCTCTCTCTCTCTCTCTCATGAGACAAGACAAAACAAGAACGTTACTGTCAACTACTCTGTATAAAACTCTCTTGTGTAAAGCATCTATGAATGGGAGGTACAACGAAGTTGGAGGTGTGTCTGGGAGACAAATAACTTGTAAACGACATGACTGGCAAAGAAAAGATCAGAGTATAACTGGTCCGGCAAAGAAAGGTAAATAGTAAGTAACATATGAGTCATAAATAAGATGTCCATCAGGCTATATTTAGAGTAGGAGCGAGTAACATCCGGCCCACAGAGGCATATTGTGTGGCCCGTGAACATACTCCGAATTAATAATGGAATCCAGCCTGCAAGGGGTGGCCAACCTTGGCCCGCAGGCCAGATCCAGCCCAAGAAGGCCTATCGTCCGGCCCGAGACAATTATTGTGTGTCAACCCTACACTCTCTCCAAGTCAAGGCTACTTGGTACTCTGGTCACCAAGTCTCACCTTCACTATCAGCTCTCGGACGGTCACTTCAAATATATTCTTCTGTTGTGTTTCTCATCCATTGAACTGAACATTGAAACAATTGTTTATGGCAAGTAGAACCAACCATCACACTAATTTGTATGTTTACCAACAACACTCTTCAATAAACAATGTCACCAAACCATCTCACTAATTTGTATGTTTCTTTAAAAAAAAAATTTGCACAAAGCCACTTTGTGGTTCTCGTTTGTCACTGCTGCTTGCGACATGCTCAAGAAAGTCTCATCTGACCTTCACCCTACTATACAAAGGTATCCCGCTCTTGATTTACAGGCACAGCAATATGTAAACGAGTGGCAGGAGCAGTAGACCCAGCAGGTAGAATATAATGATTTACAGGCACAGCAATATGTAAACGAGTGGCAGGAGCAGTAGACCCAGCAGGTAGAATATAATGATTTACAGGCACAGCAATATGTAAACGAGTGGCAGGAGCAGTAGACCCAGCAGGTAGAATATAATGATTTACAGGCACAGCAATATGTAAACGAGTGGCAGGAGCAGTAAACCAAGCAGGTAGAATATAATGAAGCCAAAGTGTGACATGAATAGAGAATAAAACTGACACCATGGAGCACTGGTTCTGAGATGTTATCAGTCCAGATGTGAGGATGAGATCCAGAGTACCTTCCTGAAGCTGAAAGGTCATGTCAGGATCGGTGGAGGTACAGAAGAAGGTGATGTGGCTAGAAGCTAAGTATGCAAGTTAAGAGTTTGTCCAGAGGTGAGAGACCATCCTGGAAATACTTCCTGGAGAAAGAAAATACTCGGATGTTGAGGAAAAACATTGACCATGAGTTGACTGTGTTTAACATAACTGGTGATACCAGAGACGCTCCAGGAGATGACATTAAGAGCGAACCCTATGCTTGGAGGAAGAAGTCTCCGGAGAGTAGAGGCAGATGAACGACCTGGAGTAGGAGACAAACCAAGAGAAGAGACTGACACACAAATCTTCTCAAGTGTAACAAATTTCATGAACTGGGCAGATAGGTGGTTATCTTGTTTGGGGAGCTGATTGACACTTAGTCGACCAGTCCTGAACTGTGACAGGCAGAACGCACCAGCCAGCCAAGGTGTCCGGACTGGGATGCACAGGAATATCTGTCTGTATGGAAAAGGAACTGTCTGCCTATCACCTACCTATCAGTGTGGGGAAGGAACTGTCTGCCTATCACCCACTTATCAGTGTGGGGAAGGAACTGTCTGCCTATCACCCACCTATCAGTGTGGAGAATGAGCTGTCTGCCTATCACCCACCTATCAGTGTGGGGAAGGAGATGCCTGCCTGTCGCCCACCTGCTGGTTGTGGGGAAGGAGCTGTCTGCCTATCACCCACATATCAGTGTGGTGGAATGAGCTGCCTGCCTATCGCCCACCTGCTGGTTGTGGGGAAGGAGCTGCCTGCCTATCACCCAGCTACGTTATCAGTGTGGTGGAATGAGCTGCCCATCTATCGCCTATCTACGGTACCTGTGTGTGGAAGGAGCGACCTGCCTTATGCCTATTTACCTATTGTAGGAAGGAGGGCTACCAGACTGTCCCACTGTGTGGTGTAGTGGTCCTATACTTGTCATGAGTGTGGTTAGAGTGTTTGTTGGGGTTTAATATTCAATTGTTATTTATTACTTGTGTTCAGTGGGGATGAGTGGTGGTATTGGATTTTATCAGAAATTGTGGTGTTAGTTAATGGTGGTTTGTGCTTATTAAAATAATTATTATATAAAACTGTGTTTGGTGTGCTTCATCAATCCCGATCCTAATGAATCTGTGACAATGAGGGCCTAACTGGGATCGGGTGTATTGGATGAATAAAGCAGACCTTGCAGTGTGTTAAGTGCCATAAAAATGAATAGAATGGAAGCATTGGTTGAAATTGGATATTGGCCAAGAGGTAAGAAAACTCTTGTCTGAAATTCAAGCAGAGGAGAGAATGGAAAGAGAAGCCGAAAAAGCAGCAGAACGAGATGTGAAGGAAGTCGCAGATCGAGAAGCACAGAGGAAACATGAGCTCGAGTTAAAGAAGCTAGAAGTATCAGCACAACCGGAGAGAGGAACGCAAGAGGTGGTTCGAGCCAAGGCTCCCAAACTTCCGGTGTTTGTGGAAGGTAAGGATGAATTAGACAGTTACCTGTTGAGATTTGAGCGATTTGCTAGTCAAAAAGAGTGGCCAAATGAGACTTGGGCAACTGCAATAAGTACTCTGTTGACGGGTACAGCTCTCAGCGTGTACTCAAGGTTTTCAGATACGTCAGCCTTGGACTACGATCAGGTTAAAAATGCAGTGTTGAAGAGAGTTAACTTGACTGAAGACAGTTATAGGGTCAAATTTAGAGATTCTAAGCCGGAAGTGGGTGAGAATCCTGACCAATATATTGTAAGACTTAAGAACATCTGCATATTTTTTTTTTTTTTTTTGAACCATGGTGTCAATTAAAAGAGAGAGAACAAAACATAAGGGTAAGCAGGACACATGAACATCCAATGACTACACTCACACATACACACACACACACATCACGAAAGCATAACAGAAAGAAACACGAAAATTCAGACGAATATTTACATATGACCACGTTAATCCATCAAAACGAGGGTGGCATACCAGAAGTTCCTCCAGAACCTGGTGGTTCAGCAGGTGTCGACAAACCACATCAAGTGGCAGGCCCCGAGGCAGCAAATGTCGGACAGTGGGGCAGGCCAGGCAATATTGCTCTATAGTGTTAGCACGAAGCGCTCAACACAAGCGATAGTCAATGAAGGAAGGCTCACCCTGCATCCCAGCAACCTGCCACGGTGGTCGGTAGCAAAGCCTCAAACGAGCAGAGACTACATTGTGCCTTCGAATCATGAGTTCCCGATGACGGTAGGAATATTTGTGCTGGCAGACAGACTGCGCCGCCGTACAGGGAGAAGAGCAGCGGAGCGGACTCTATAGAGGAAACATGTTAGGGAGAGAGGACGTCCAACACCACGAGGAGGCAGATGGCAGGCCTACTTCGCGAGTCTGGCACCCATAAAAATTTGACAGTCAAGTTACGATGACGTAATAAGGCCAAAAACGACAAAATCTGCTGAACAACAGTAGTGTGTGTGGGCTGAACAATAGAGAGGGAATGAAGGGTAGGTTTGGAGATACAAAAAATGGCAGAATTCACTCCACGTTGACAAACAAGACTAACAGCATCCAGAATGGCATACAGTTCACACAATGTTGAGCTAGAGTGGTTACAGAGACGACGGCCAACCCAGCCCCCTGGAGGTGACTCCATGTCAGGTGAGAAAACGGCACAACCTGCTGCACCATCCACTTGCAATGAGCCATCAGTGTAGAGGCAGTATGGTTCTGTGATGGAGGAAATCACTGTTTCTATGTGTTCCAGAGCCAACTGCCGCTGTAGAGAAGGCAGTTCCGAATTGGAAGTAGGTGTGAAGCTCACATCAGGTGTTGGTAGCATCCACGGAGGGGGTCCTGGGGGGACGTCAGCCACCATTATATCTATATTAAGACTACGGAGCATAGAGGAAACAGACCTTATAAGAGTACGTCCAGCAGGCAGTATGGGAGGGACCGGGTAGTTTGGTCTAAGAGATGTCCTGACTAACTGAGAGTAATGGGGTGAAAGATGTGGGAAATGGAGGCACTTGACAGTGAAGCAAGTAACATTAGAATAAATTCTCTCCACTAACGGGGGAAGACGCAACTCACGCTGCATGTTCACTATCCTGGTCGACATTGGACAACCGAGAATTATTCTCATTGCTCTATTCTGAAACTTTTCTAAATTTTCCAGAGTAGCCCTAGGAAGTTGAATCAGAGCAGGGGAGAGGTAATCAACAACTGAACGGATAAAAGCAATATAGATAGTCCTGGCTACTGGGATGGAGATGCCCGAGGAGTTGTTAGTGAGCCATTGAAGTGGCGTAAGTCGGCGCTGGAGACGACCTAATAAGTCCTGGACAATGGGATGGTCTTGAGGTCTGGCAGGGACAATTGGCCAAATATTGACTGGTGCACCCAGGTAGCGATACTGGGAACACATGGGAATGACAGTCCCTCCAATGGTGAACACTGGCCGAGCTTGAGGAAGGCGGCAGGTGAATATTCTGCTCTTATCTGGGGAGACAATAATGCCACAGTGAGAGGAGGACACAGAGAAGGAGTCAAGAAACTGCTGGAGATCCTTTGGTGAGGTAGAATGAACACAGATATCATCAGCATAGCACGTAATGGTAGTTCCAGGTATATCAGGGAGAGAAGTGAGCAGCCGATGCATCAGAATATTAAATAACAATGGGCTGAGAACACCCCCATGAGGCGTACCAAGATGAAAACTTCGCAAAGGACTGAGTGCACCACTGAAAAACACACGGGAGGTCCTGTTACTCAGGTAGCCCCGAATCCACCGTAGTAGATTACCCTTTATCCCAAAGTCAACCAGTTGATCCAAAATGACGTCTCTATTAGCAACATCGAAGGCACTTCGAGGGTCAATGAAGGCCACCACACTGTCCCTGGAAAGGCGAGGGTACAGGTCGACTGGGCAGTGGTGTGTGCTCCGCTGGGGAAGGAAACCAAACAGCCATGGAGAAAGGCGATCTTGCAGTCTGTACATGAGACGATTGAGTAAGATTCTCTCCATAACCTTACAAAAACAGGAAGTAAGGGAAATAGGCCTGAACGGGCTTAGGGATGGGTATTATTGTGCTGCTGGTCCAGGCTCGTGGTACACAACCATCACGTAGACAAAGATTGTACAGTCGATGTAGAGGGTTCCCAGGAACATGTTGAAGTAGGCGCAGCACAGCATAAGTAATACCATCATCACCAGGGGAAGAAGCTCTACCCCGAGAGAAAGCACGGCGCAACTCCTCCTCAGTTATCTCCGCTCCATCATCGTCATCATCTTGTAATAGAGCAGACATTAGACGTACCCGATGGACAGCAGCACGGGAAGCGAGTGCATCATGTATGTGGATGGGTAGACTGGCTCGGGTATATTGTTCTGACGAGGCATCGACAAGTTGTTGGGCATTGTCGGCAGGAGTGTGATGACGAGCAGTGGCCGGTGTCTTTTTAACAACCCGACGGATGAGGTTTCACATAGAAGCCACACTTGTTTGCTGGTTGATGCTGTCCGTGAATCGCTGCCAAGACTCCTGCAAAGGCAACTATAGCGTCCCTAGCAGTCTGGTAACGATGGAGCAGGTCAGGGGTTGGGTTGGCTATAAACAATAGGCCATAACGTTCAGCCTCCTCCTTTGCCTTCTGTATACGTGCATCAAGCGTCCAGGAGTGGGCAGTATGGCGATGCTGGAGGTGTGGCCGGGAGATCAGAGTACAACTGTTCAGCTGATGATATGTCAAATGTAGGGAATACATGGGCCATGAATAAGATGTAAGTCGGGCAATCTAGGGGCACAGCAATACGCAAACGAGTGGCTGAAGAACTTGACCCAGCAGTTAGAGAATAATGAAACCAAAGAGCGATGTGATCAGAGAATAAGTCTGGCACGGAGGAGCACTGGACCTGAGATGCTCTCAGGCCAGACGAAAGGATGTAATCCAGAGTACCTTCCCGGCAATGAGTGGCACCGCCAGTGTCCCAGCGTGTCAGATGATGCTTGCGGATGTATGAAAAGAGACCAACACCATTACGATTAATAGAGCCAGAACCATCACCCAAATCAGAATGCCGAGCATTAAAATCTCCCATATACACCATACCACGCACTGTTGGAGAAGGAAGAGCCTCAAGAGTGAGTCTAGCTGCCGCAGAATAGACATTACATAATTGGGGTACTCCATCCCCAGGTAGAACTTCTAATAGCTGAAAGGTCATGTTAAGATCAGAGGAGGTACGGAGAAGGCGATGTAGCAAGGAACTATGTATGTAAGTCAGGAGACCCTTCCTTACTAGATGAACATACGGCATATTATAATCTGAGAGGGGAAGAGCTTGCCAGCAGCGAGCTGCCGTCCTGGAAATGCTTGTACCAGTCCTTAAGGCTTTAACTCCTGCAGGATCTAGTGACTTACTTTATTATATATATATATATATATATATATATATATATATATATATATATATATATATATATATATATATATATATATATATATATATACGAACACACACACAGAACCACAACAAAACAAACAAACCACAAACAACAAAACCACAATAAATAAAATGTCATAGAACAAACAAAGAACACCTAGAAGACCACAGAAACAACAAGACATAAACAAAAATACAGAAATAACACAAATAATTATGCGAACAACAATGCAGGCAGAGCGCCAGGAGAACGTCCTCACTCCAATAAGGTTGGAGCGAGACTGAGCACGGGAGGTGCAACCAGGTGCTTCGTTTATATATGCTTTGAGTATTGCTTTCATCAAGGAATAGTAAGTGTATGTAGTACTTGTATGGATAAGTGTCTGGATTGCTTAATGGGGACAGTATACTTTTGGTACATTAGGGTGTCTCGAAAATGTAGTAGCAACTGCTAATACCGATCACTGCTTTTTCTCGTTGAACTCGTGTGGTTAATGACTGTTTCCCACGTCTGTATACGTTTGATGATTGTCATGTTGATGGGGAATGCGATAATGGTCGCTGCTGTCTGTTTGTCGGTCTGCAGGGACAGTTGGCTGGCTATTGTTGGGGGTGAACTAGTGCCACTAAGTGCTTGATATACGTATTATTTTTCAGTCTTGGATACACAAGCTTCAATACACATACGGATGACTTAAACCAATTGTTGCCTAATGTTTTCACGTTCTCATATGTTATGATTGTTTTGAATAATGAGTGAGCAACTGTTGTAGTGGTGAATAGGTGATGATGTTGTATAAACCGTAAGATTATATTCTCTGACTTATACTCGCTGTTATTACTTTATTTCTTACCCTCCAGAATAATAATAATAATTGTACCATAGTTGTAAAATTACTGATTAATCCAATGATATAAACCAAATTTGCCTAGCTTGTGTAACAGGTGTTGTAAGTAAAGAAATAGAAATATTCTTTGAAGGTGAGAATGCAAACAAATCGTGCACCTTCCAAACATTGGCAGGTGTTTTTTTTTTTTTTTTTATTGCGCCGTAGCGTCAGTCAATAGGCAGACAACAGTACACAAGGGTAGGCGGGACTCACGAGAACCCAATGACCACACACACACACAAGCTCACACACATGCGCACACACACACACATCACGAAAACATAACAGAATGAAGCACAAGTATACAGACAAATATTTACATCATGACCTACTTAAATCCACCAAAACGAGGGTGGCGCACCAGAAGTTCCTCCAGAACCTGATGGTTCAGCAGGTGTCGACAAACCACATCAAGTGGCAGGCCCTGGGGCAGCAAGTGTTGGACAGTGGGGCAGGCTAGGCAATAGTGCTCTATAGTGTTAGCACGAGGTGCTCGACACAAGCGACACTCAGTGAAGGGAGGCTCACCCTGCATCCCAGCAACCTGCCACAGTGGCCGGTAGCCAAGCCTCAAACGAGCAGAGACTACATTGTGCCTCCGAACCATGAGGCCTCGATGACGGTAGGAATATTTGTGACGGCATACAGACTCGTAATGGGTGATGGAGATGCATCCCTGCGTCGCCGTACAGGAAGGAGAGCGGCGGAGCGGACTTTAGAGAGGTAACATGTCAGGGAGAGAGGACGTCCAGCACCACGAGGAAGCAGAAGGCAGGCTTCCTTTGCGAGTCTGTTAACTGTACCAATGTGACGTAAACCTACATGGGATGGCACCCATAAAAATTTGACAGTCAATTTATGATGACGCAATAAGGCCAAAAACGAAAAAATCTGCTGAATAACAGTAGAGTGTGTGGGCTGAACACTAGAGAGGGAATGAAGGGTAGGTTTGGAGTCACAAAAAATGGCAGCATTCACTCCACGTTGACAAACAGCACTAACAGCATCCAGAATGGCATACAGTTCACATAATGTTGAGCTAGAGTGGTTACAGAGACGACGGCCAACCCAGCCCCCTGGAGGTGACTCCAGGTCAGGCGAGAAAACAGCACAACCTGCTGCACCATCCACCTGCAATGAGCCATCAGTGTAGAGGCAGTATGGATCTGTGATGGAGGACGTCACTGTTTCTATGTGTTCCAGAGCCAACTGCCGCTGTAGAGAAGGCAGCTCCGACTTGGAAGTAGGTGTAAAGCTCACATCAGGTGTTGGTAGCATCCATGGAGGGGGCCCTGGGGGGGCGTCTGCAACCATTATATCTATATTAAGACCACGGAGCATAGAGGAAACAGACCTTATAAGAGTACGTCCAGCAGGCAGTATGGGAGGGACCGGGTAGTTTGGTCTAAGAGAAGTCCTGACTAACTGAGAGTAATTGGGTGAAAGATGTGGGAAATGGAGGCACTTGACAGTGAAGCAAGTAACATTACAATAAATTCTCTCGATTAATGGTGGAAGACGCAACTCACGCTGCATGTTCACTATCCTGGTCGACATTGGACAACCGAGAATTATTCTCATTGCTCTATTCTGAATTTTTTCTAAAGTTTCCAGAGTAGCCCTAGGAAGTTGAATCAAAGCAGGGGAAAAGTAATCAACAACTGAACGGATAAAAGCAATATAGATGGTCCTGGCTACTGGGATGGAGATCCCCGAGGAGTTGTTAGTGAGCCATTGAAGTGGTGTAAGTCGGCGCTGGAGACGACCAAATAAGTCCTGGACAATGGGATGGTCTTGAGGTCTGGCAGGGACAATCGGCCAAATATTGACTGGCGTGCCCAGGTAGCGATACTGGGAACACATGGGAATGACAGTCCCTCCAATGGTGAACACTGGCCGAGCTTGAGGAAGGCGGCAGGTGAATATTCTGCTCTTATCTGGGGAGACAATAATGCCACAGTGAAAGGAGACCACAGAGAAGAAGTCAAGAAACCGCTGGAGATCCCTTGGTGAGGTAGAATGAACACAGATATCATCAGCATAGCATGTAATTGTAGTTCCAGGAATATCAGGGAGAGAAGTAAGCAACCGATGCATCAGAATATTAAATAACAATGGGCTGAGAACACCACCTTGAGGCGTACCAAGATGAAAACTGCGCAAAGGACTGAGTGCACCACTGAAAAACACACAGGAGGTCCTGTTACTCAGGTAGCCCCGAATCCACCGTAGTAGATTACCCTTTATCCCAAAGTCAACCAGTTGATCCAAAATGACGTCTCTATTAGCAACATCGAAGGCACTTCGAAGGTCAATGAAGGCCACCACACTGTCCCTGGAAAGGCGAGAGTACAGGTCGACTAGGCAGTGATGTGTGCTCCGCTGGGGAAGGAAACCAAACAGCCATGGAGAAAGGCGATCCTGCAGTCTGTACATGAGACGATTGAGTAAGATTCTCTCCATAACCTTACAGAAACAGGAAGTAAGGGAAATAGGCCTGAACTTCGCAGTGCCGGGCTTAGGGATGGGTATTATTGTGCTGCTGGTCCGAGCTCGTGGTACACAACCGTCACGATGACAAAGATTGTACAGTCGAAGTAGAGGGTTCCCAGGAACTTGTTGAAGTAGGCGCAGCACAGCATAAGTAATACCATCATCACCAGGAGAAGAAGGTCTACCCCGAGAGAGAGCACGGCGCAACTCCTCCTCAGTTATCTCCTCTGCATCATCGTCATCATCTTGTAACAGAGCAGACATTAGACGTAGCCGATACAAAGGCATGTGTACAGAGAGGCCTTCACACTCACACAGTAAAGAACTCATATACAGGGTGTCTCAAAATTCGTACACTAAATTTAAAGGGTAAGTTATGTAGTGAAAAATAAACACATTTTATTATATACAATGTGTTCTACAAATGAGTTATTTAGGAGATGAACGACTATTATGAATTGTAGCGACTGTGTTGGTAAAACTGAGAGAGAGAGAGAGAGAGAGAGAGAGAGAGAGAGAGAGAGAAAGAGAGAGAGAGAGAGAGAGATTGTTTCGTTTTATGGAACATCAACTCCCCTGCTTCTCCTCTGTGAATGCATGCAAAGAAGACATAGATTTAAGGCTTTATGCCTATCGACTCATGGTGTTGGTCATTAAGGCAGTCAGTCTTGTTACATCAACATATCTTCCCCCAGCCTACAAGGTTGCTATCCTTGTTCTTACAGCCGGGTACTTACTTACTGCTAGGTGAACAGGGACATAGGGGGCTGGGAGCTTACAATTATCAACGCGACTACAGTTTGGATTCGAATAACCTGCGAAGTCATGAAACACGAACAAACCATAACATTAAACCGAGCTGCACTGTCGAACACTCTTTCACAGGCTACGTTAATTGTTTTCTTTTTTCTTTTTTTATATATATACTTCAACCTCGAGTTTGTAGGCTGTCAGTAGCCCGTGACTCTTGCGAGGCCCCAAGATTATTGGGTGTCGCACTAGACGAGACAGTAGAGCTTCGTGGTGATGTTGGTACCGTAGCTTCTCTTTTGCCCCACTAGATGACCACACTTTATTTATACACGTCACTATCAGGAGACAAGAGGAGTTACACACACACACACACACACACGCTAGATGAGACAGTGGAGCTTCGTGGTGATGGTACCGTAGCTTCTCTTTTGCCCCACTACCATCCGTTTCAGCGCCGGACAGAGGCTGTTTTTCGCAAATATCTCCTAAACGATTCGTTGTATCAATATAATATTTCAACACACTATCTTTAACACCCGGGCGTAATTTATGGCTTACATACCATATTACTATATGTGTTATGCGAGGAGTTTACTCGTGAAAAATAGCACAAAGCTGGCCAGTCATATTGACGCATTTGAAGGAAAGTGTGGCCCCCCCAACACCCTCCCAAACCATTCCTAACCACAACTACATCCCCCCCTTCTCACCCCTCCCTCCTCCTCTTCTCCCCCTAGCTCCTCGCCTCCCTCATCACTCGTGTCCCTCCCTATTTCTTCCATCACTGTATTATATATTAGAATGTTATGTAGATGTATATGTATAGATATGATTATCAACTAAGAGTATGGTGCAGTACAATTTTATAGAGGCAAGACGTATTTCACTTTGATAATTACTGTACAACAGCATGTTTACATACATGTAGTATGTAGAAGGTCCATGTTTGCAGTCCTTATGGTCAACCATGCAAGTGAACACGATGTACTGGCATCACCTGTGGTCTGTACCTTCTAGGCAAAGTTATTAGATACTGTGTACCTATTCATTATAAAATGTCAACTTGGTCCAGTTAATATAATGTTATTTTGTTGACTTGTCCCTTTTATATTTATATTATCACCAAATTACATATATATATATATATATATATATATATATATATATATATATATATATATATATATATATATATATATATATATATATATATATATATATATATATATATATATATATATATATAATAGTGTAGGATTTAATTATGCAAACATGATAAAACAAAATATATTCACAATCACTGTCAAGGAAAACGTCATCGTCTTCATCATCACTGGCTTTCACGTTTGTACAATGTGGCAAGACGAAGAACAAACTCTGTCCTGCATCCACGGGGGCAAATGGACAACATTGTTGCTAATAGGTGCGCCTCGGCAGTCAATGATTTCTACCCTGTCACTACTTGAGTCACAGTCTCGGACTGGGGGGTACCTCATACCTCAGAGAGAGGGGGAGGGGATACGGGAGACTGTGAATATTCAATTAAGGCATAAATTGGTTATTTAAAAAGGTAAAGAACACATGAAGCAACCATGAACGATTATATTTGGTTGCCCAAAACCAAAATTAATCATTTTTCTGGTCGCCTTAGACACGTGGGTTATTATCCGGCTATACGGCCATTAACAACGGGATTAGCTATTGCTTTAATGGTCATTTGACCAACTCTGGTTTTCATGTCCACACACAACAGTAACTGTATTAAACAATATTACTAATGAACGATACGTATATACATACTGTCATAAAAAAAATTAAAAATGGAAGGTGGATGGTGTAAATAGGGGGGTGAAGAGTGAAACGGGGAGGGGGATAATGAGATATTGGGGTACGGAAGGAAGGAATGGTGTGGGGGGATTTCGGGGTGTTGGTAGAGGGGTTACACGAGTACCCCACACTCGTCCGATTCTCTATAACGCCTTAGATATGATGATTGGATTAGGCTTAATATCACTCAGTAAACTCCTAACATAACACATATAGTAATATGGTATGTCAGCCATAAATTACGCCCGGGTGTTAAAGACAGTGTGCTGAAATATTATATTGATACAACGATTCGTTTAAGAGATATTTACGAAAAACACCGTCTGTCCGGCGCTGAAACGTATAGTAGTTGACATCACCTTATTTATACACGTCACTATACAGGTGAGGGCAGCTACACCGTCACTCACAGCATCTTGGAATATGATCGAGCATCTTCTATGTTGTCTATGCCGCTATCAACTCCAACCAGTTTCCACTATAATCCCACACGTAGCAGCTACATACTACACGCCATAGAAATGTACAAAATACCCTTGGACAAATGCATATACGTATGTTTTGTAAATGTTGCACTATTATTGGTTTTGTGAGTACTGCCACAATCAAATAACCACCGACATTTTCCTTCCATCATGCAAATAAATTAGTATCATATAAAATATGTAATCATACAATACCTTACGTCAACTCAACCCCCTCAATTATTATTATGAGGTGCTGCAAAATCATACACGTGTTGTTCTTTATTGCCAAGATATTTATTACGATGGAAGGAAAGTGTCGGTGGTTATTTGATTGTGGCTGTACATACTGTCGATTCTATACATACACTCTTAAACGTCCAATATTTTTATTTATGTTCATAGTGACTGAGCATTGCTATATTTCATAATAGTCCTTTACCTCCTAAATAACAATTTTTTCGAACATTATTGTATAATATAATAAAAACACAAATATTTTTCAATTAACTTACACTTTAAATTTGGTGAACGAATTTTGAAGCCCCCTGTATAATGACAAGTGTGGATATAAGCGGTGTATACTGATAAATGATTTTAATATGCATTGATGCCATGACAGACAATGGTAACAAAGTTTGCCATAAATGGGGTAATACAGTGTTGATAAATCTGGATTGATTGATTAATATTAGGCGCCGCAACAGCGAGGTCATATAGCGCCAGAAAAAGATGATAGAGAGGTGTGACAGCAAGCAGGAAGGAAATAGAAAGAAATGAGGGACAGTTGAAGAACTAAAAGCTAGTGGCTGGGGCCGAAGGGGCGACAAAACCCTTAAAGTATTGCCCACATCATTAATGCAGGCAATACCCACCTACGGAATGATAAATCTGGAGCAACTGATTTCTCCACACTCATCTAAGTAACAGGTCACCATCATTTTTTGTTTAATCTAGCCCTGTTTCCTGGCTGGCATACTGTGCAGGAATCAAGGAGCTCTATTATATAAAAAGTGTATTTATTACCCCTTGAATTAGGACGAAAGTATACTGACGTTTTGTCTAGTGGGTGACTTGACCCGTGTGTATGTTATGACAGTTGTGAATGATGTAACTGGTATGAACAGTCACAAGCATAAGTTTCTTTACCCCTCTGGCGAGAGTGAGGTCGAAGTCATGGTTGGAGAAGGGCCTGGCAAACGAACACTGGGAGTCAGTATCTCATGACTGTGTATAATTTGTTGGATTCAAGTAAGTGAACACCTCTAAAGACATGAAGCATTATCCGAGCATTATGAACTGGCTCATTTTATGTTCGTCTAGTCCATATCCAACCACGACTTCGACTTCACTCTCGCCAGGGGGGTAAAGAAACTTATGCTCGTGACTGAACATAAGAGAATAGCACACTGTTGGTATATTCGAGCAGGGATACACAACCTTTTGGGCACCTCGGGCCACATGATCAAACTTAAAGCTCACTGAGGGCCGCAAAACTTATGTTAAGCAAAATGTAGAAATTATTGGTGCTTAATGGTAAAAATATAGTATTTAATGACTTAACCCATTACGTTACAAAACTAGGATTAATCCTTACCTGGCATACACGACACAGTCTTATTAATACCAACACTGTACACTCGCAATCCAAAATATGTATCCAGGCTTGCTTCGAATAGCCTGATCGTGTATTCATTAAGCGAGCTCGAGCAAATATGAAACAGGATAAGCGTTGTCAGTAAGTAAGTAAGTAAGTAAGTAATTTAATTGGTTCACCAGTATGTCAAATTATTCGAAACTTCAACTAGGCCTGGATACAAATTTTGGATTGCGAGTGTAAAGTCGGCAGCATAAGTTCGCTGCATGTACTCGTGGGGTCGTCCAAGCTCAGCAACAGCTTCTCTCGGAAACACCTGCTGGAAACTCTCACTTACTCTCGGGCTAGTATTACTTACTACGCCGATGTAGACCTCTGGTTTCAAGCCAACTTACCGTTGCTCTGAACTACCACTCTAGTCTTCCTGGGGAACTAAGTTAGTTACTCAAGGGTTAGAGTAAACTCGTGGACTTGTCTCTATTTACTGAGTATATTAGATATAGTTACAGGTTATACAGACATCTCGTGTCTCTCTAATATAAGGTAGGAGTGAACCTGTTGTCTTCAGGGCAGGGCGTGTAATGCGCCTTCTCTCTCTGGTAGTCCTCGGTCGTGGTATACACTGCCACACCCTTTCTCAGATGACAGGTTGTCGATGATGCTATTTACAATGCTAAGCTTACATATGAAATCTGGATAAGTTAGATATGAGTTTATATAAGAATAAAGTGAGTAAATATATATTGTCCCTTTCTCTACATACGAGATGACAATATGGAGTTGATTATAGTATAGAGATTAACATATAGATAATTACAGAGTGAATCTAGCAATCAGTAGCTCAGCATGGAAGATTCCCCCACGCTGCAACTCAGCACTTTTCAAAGGATGTTGTGTCTAATGAAACTAGCTTGAACTGCTTTGGCTTAACGGAATGTTCCAACACCATAGGTGTATCATGTATCGCGAACGTGATCAGCCACGGATACAATTCCTCTTTTTCCCTGGGAAAGGCACACAGGGAAAAATGCCTGATTAAAGTAGGTTAGGTTACGCAGCCACCATTAGCTGGCAACCCCCAGCTGGTATCGCTCTGGCTCGCTCTCGCTCCGTCAGTGTTACCAACGATTAAGCGAGCTCGAGCAAATATGAAACAGGATAAGCGTTGTCAGTAAGTAAGTAAGTAAGTAAGTAATTTAATTGGTTCACCAGTATGTCAAATTATTCGAAACTTCAACTAGGCCTGGATACAAATTTTGGATTGCGAGTGTAAAGTCGGCAGCATAAGTTCGCTGCATTTCACCTGTAAAACTATGAACTTAATGATGATGTAACACTATTGAAATGCAGATATAACAGACACACTTTTCACATAGCAAATTATATTACATGTTGTTAGAATAGAAACTGGTTCAGAATGTAACATTATCTGGTCATATTAGCATTACATAGTATATGGGATGGACGCGAATTTATGCTGCCGACTGTACCTCCTGACACTCTCGTCTCCCCTACCCATGGAGGTAGTATAGGTGGAGGCGCCATGGCTCACTAATCCAGGGGAGTAAAGTGAAGCCGCCGTACTGTCATTTTCGGCGCCTTCAATATGGCGGACACCAAGATATGTTTCAGTAAAAGTGGACTTTTGACCTGACTTCTGACCTGACATACAAAGGAATGCGCCATTCCTTCACAAATCCCCCTCCTCCCACCAGCCATACAATGATTGCTACTCCTTCACCCTGCCACATTTCTCCCCTCATTTTCCCAGACCCCTATGTCCCTGTACCCTGGGAGAAGATGTGTTGATGTAACAAGACTGACTGCCTTAATGACCAACATCATGAGTCGATAGGCATAAAACCCTACTAAATCATCTTCTTTTCTCCCCTCCCTCCCTCCCTCCATCTGCAACTGTTACCAGATCCGCTGAGGTACAAAGTAGGTCGTTGGTGGATGGGGTGTTGTCGTTTGATCTATCCGGAGCTGTACAGCCACAATCAAATAACCGCCGACACTTTCCTTTCCATTGTACAAATAAATCAGTATCATATCAAACTATAATCATACAAAACCTTACGTCAACTCAAACCCCTCAATTAATATTATGAGGTGCTGCAAAATTATACATGTGTTGTTCTTAATTACCAAGATATTTACTTCGATGGAAGGAAATTGTTGGTGGATATTTGATTGTGGCTGTACCCCTGAGGTCGTCTGTTTTCTGCTATAGTTAGTAGGAATCAGTAGCCTTCCAAGTTACCAGCAAGAAAATCTCCTCTTAAAATAAGCGGGACGTTTTGTGTTGGTAAATCTGGAGCAACTGAATCCTCCAAACTATTCCAAGCGACACAACACCATTATTTTTGCTCTTCTGCTTCTGTTACCTAGCATACTTTGGAGGAATCAAGGCACTTCAATGTAACAAAAGTTAATTATCCCCTTATATAACTCATTTGTCAGCCTTAATTAACATACACACACTCCTTCTATAAATGAATTTCTTTCACTTTTGTCTATCATACAGAAGTTCTTTACTTTTCTCATTCTTACTCCACACTTTCTTACACAATCACTCACCATATCGTAACATCTGCTTCTATGTGGTCTTCCCCTTCTTCTATGCCTCTGAAAAATTTCTCTCTTATACACTTATCCCACCACACTTGTCTTTCGTCCCCTTCTCTGCCCCTGAAAAATCACTTCCACTTATTTCACCACTTATTATCCATTCGTTCCACATACCCATACCATCTCACAACAATTTCCTCTCTTAATAATTATAACACTCTAATCAAGTGATTCATTCACACCACACCTTTCACGGATTGCACATTATCTCACCTTATCAGTTCTTTTAACTACACACACACACACACACACACACACACGCACTTCCGTCTCAACTATTTGATTTTACTTTCGATTTCCTGTACAGCCACAATCAAATGACCACCGACACTTTCCTACCATCGTAGTTTATTTATATCTTGGTAATAAAGAACAACACATGAATGATTTTGCAGCACCTCATAATAATAATTGAGGGGGTTGAGTTGACATAAGGTGCTGTGTACTATATTTTGATATGATACTGATTAAATTGCACGATGGAAGGAAAGTGTCGGTGGATATTTGATTGTGGCTGTACATCTACACTCCCGTTGGTTCACTCTGCCCCTTTTGCTTCATGTGATGCCTCGCTGATACGCATTGAAGGGCAGCAGCGGTCAACAAAGATCTTATTTTAATATTCTAACACCAGGACACCAGGGGCAGAGGAATGCACGAGACAAAAGAACACCATTTAATGAAATTTAAACAAGGACATCGGCATCACAAAGATTACCGGAGGTCGCCAGCCGTAAGTTTAACTCCCTTTTATTATTTACGACAATATTAGATGAACACACAATCTCACCTTCAAACACCTATACACGCAACAACAACAACAGTGCAACATAAATTATTATAGAACACAGCTCATCTCCAACCCAGTCAGATTATCCCGAATAAAATTTTATGTCCAGTGATACTCACATACAGTAATCCCTTTGTATATCGTCGTCAACTCACAACATAGAAGACCTTATTCCAAGATGCTGTGAGATACGGTGTAGCTGCTCTCTCCTGATAGTGACGTGTATTCTAGTGGGGCAGAAGAGAAGCTACGGTACCAACATCACCGGGAAGCTCCACTGTCTCATCTGGTGCGACACCCAATAATCTCGGGGCCTCACAGGAGTCACGGGTTTCTGACAGCATACAGTCCCGAGGTTAAAAAACAAAACAAAAAAAAGTCGGTCAACCAAGTCCCCACAATGCCGCCACACCATCCTCAAAAACCTTCTCCAATTCTATATCACAACGCAACTTTAACCCGCGTCCTCTCCCCAAGCCGTCTGGTCAATCACTCCCCGTCCCAGCTGTGGAGTTCCTTCTCCCCTTTCCCCCCCACCATATTCTGAGTTCCCCACACCACCACAACCAACAACAGGCAACTACCACTTCGCTTGTCCTAACCCTAATCCCTCACAACGAAAGCCACACTTGCCACTGCTATAAAAGACACATACTGTACAAACCAGGCATGCGTGCCTGTACAGCCGCGCACACAAATTGACAGTACATTCAGCGTTGTCAATCCGGTGTCTGCAGTTTTACAGTCCCGAAGTACAGACACACTTCAAATGGGGCCCCTTATCAAGCATATAGAAGAGGACGCGTCGCTTATACACACGTCGTCTCATCCTAACCTATGATCAATGAGGGGCCCCCGTGTCAGGTGTGTCTGTTTCATATGTCCGAAACTGTACGTGCGTAGAGAGAGAGAGAGAGAGAGAGAGAGAGAGAGAGAGAGAGAGAGAGAGAGAGAGAGAGAGTGGGAACTGAGAGAGCCAAGTGCCAGACATAAAAGGGATGAGAGTAGGAAGATGAAGAAGGACACGAAGGATAGGAGGTCGGTGAGTGAATTTAGAAAACAGACAAAGCCCATTCCATGGATCTTGTACCAACACAATCAATTATCCACCGACACTTTACTTTCCATCATAGTAAAATATCTTGGTAATAAAGAACAACACGTGTATCATTTTGCAACACCTCATAATAATAATAATAATTGAGGGGGTTGAATTGACGTAAAGTGTTGTTGTATGATTATATCTTGATATGATACTGATTTTTTATATTTGTACGATGGAAGGAAAGTGTCGGTGGTTATTTGATTGTGGCTGTACCAACACTTTACACCAATAAGTAGAGCATAAAGTGCAACCACCAGGTCCTTATACGATACTATACTTCATGGGAATTCTGCAAGGAAATAATAAATAATATATATATTTATTATGAGGGTATTCACGTTGATGCCATCCTCACAGTGGTCGGTCAGTTGCCATGTGTGTGTGTGTGTGTGTGTGTGTGTGTGTGTGTTAACAAAAGACGGATATCGAAAGTTAAAATTAATGTAACTTACGTAATATGATGGACAGACAGAATTTTCGGTATAGGTCTGAATTTGAAACCCTATTTAAACAGACGTACAGCCACAATCAAATATCCACCGACACTTTCCTTCCATTGTGCAAATAAATCAGTATCATATCAAAATATAATCATACAACAACACCTTATGTCAACTCAACCCCCTCAATTATTATTATGAGGTGCTGCAAAATCATACACGTGTTGTTTTTTATTACCAAGATATTTACTACGATGGAAGAAAAGTGTCGGTGGATATTTGATTGTGGCTGTACAGTAAACAAAGAATGAAAATCGTAAAGGAATGCAACTGGGTGGAGAGATGCTAAACTACACGAAGTTATTATTATTATTATTATTATTAATATTATCATTTCACTCTGAGTTAGGTAACCAGGCCCATAGAGCCACACCAGAATATCTAGTTGTGGACATTTGGGTTCTATTTCATGTGTTCCGATCTCGTCAAATCCATTGGGCAGTGACCAGATCCTACAACAGGTATTATTCTAACCCTGAGGGGATTTACTATTGGAAACCGCGGGTGCAGAAAGCAAGGAGGGACAGTTGAATAAATGAAAGGTGATGGCTGGGATGCAGAGGGGCGCCAAAACCCTTAATTATGGTGGTAATATACGTATGGTACTGTACAGCCACAATCAAATAACCACCGACACTATTCTTCCATCGTGCAAATATATAACAACTTATGTCAACTCAACCCCTTCAATTATTATTATGAGATGCTGCAAAATCATACACGTGTTGTTCTTTATTATTAAAATATTTACTACGATGGAAGGAAAGTGTCGGTGGATATTTGATTGTGGCTGTACACTGGATCAAAAAAGTATCGCGCAGGTGGGGTCCGATGGTTCTGTAAATGATCGCTACAGCTCATGATAAAAAGCTCGTTTTCAGTAGCCATCGTCTTAGGTGTCAGAATGTTTCACGAGGGAAATGCGCGATACTTTTTTGATCGAGTGTACATACATTAGAGAACAGTGATGCCCCCAAAGTATGACACGAATCAGAACCAGGTTAATAAAAATAATGGTTGTCTGTTGCTGGGTATAGTGTGGAGGAATTAACTGCACTAGATAATACCAACACTGTCTAGTCGGAGCTGCTCGGCCAGACAGCTTGAGGAACTTGTAGGGGAGGTGGCCGAGTGGTTAGTGTTCTGGACTTGTAACCTAGAGGTCAGAAGATCGATCCTCTCAGGTGAGGGCCTGAGAATATTTACTCTCCCGATTTGAGTTTGAGGCACTAACTATAAGGCCACCGAACTTCGTAAAACACCCTCACTGGTACCATAACAGCTGCAGTATTTGGGAATTACCCTCACTTCCCTCCCTCTGTGGCTGGGTACCAGTTCGGAAGTCGTGACGTGTGTGTGTGTATGTAGCAGTTGACCTGGGCCATGGTAACGGGCTTGATGAAGCCTAGGTCCAGTGTCGGAACATATTAAAAAAAAAAAAAAAAAAAAACACACACACACAGCATGTATAGTATAGTATCCCCTTCAGTATTGCTCCTTGATATGGATTCCTTGATTCAACATGTTCACCATAACAATGTCTGAAGACTGCTAATCCCTCCTTTTGTTTCTTCTTTTCAACCATTCGATCCTCCTTTTCTTCTTTCCCACGAACCTGTTTTCACCCATATTTTTTAGTCCTTTCCCATTACCTTTCCCTTCCATACTCTATTCAATCATTTCAATAACTTCCCATGTCCACATTTTAGAAACATGAACGTGTGCCTACAGACCAACTCATTTACAAGACCGGTACAGCCACCAGAACTAATAAGTATCCAGGTGTGCTTAGAATACCTATAGAGACTGCTGTAGGTAAATACACAATAAGTTCTCCTTTGGAATTATATCGTTGGTGAATTAGATTGTCCAAACGAAATAATTCTGTTGGGCCCGCCAGCACAGGCATAAGGCGCAAGCAGAGGTACAGTTGGACACATGAATGGGTGGTACAGTCGGCGGCAAAATTCCTGTCGCCTCACTTGCTTCACCGAGGCACGCGATGTTCATAGACTCAAAATTGTTAGGTGTAGAAAACGTGGTATTTCTCGACTCCATGAACACTGCATGTCTCGGTGAAGCTGTTGAGGCGACAGGACTTCTGCCGCCGACTTTGCAGCCCAAGTGAAAGATGGTCAATTTCTCCCAATATCAAGTTCCTTAGTGCCAAATAGGAGACATCAAGGGCAGAAGTCAGTATTGAGGATGGTAATAAAAAGCAAGTACCTGATAATAGACACTGGTTACTCAAATGGGACAAGTATCTTTCACCTGGGCTGTACCACCCATTCATGCGTCCAACTGTACACTCGTGATACACAATTTCTGACCAGGGTGTGAGGAGCAGAAAGCTTCGAATCGCCTGGTATTGCTCATTTCCCCACCCAGTACACCTATAGAGGCTGAGTTCGAATGTAGGGTATGTGTGTGTGGTGCCTGCCGTTCGTCTCTAGTCAGGGATTTCGTATCACGAGTGTACTTTCCCCTGCAAAAAAAAAAAAAAAAAAAAAAAAAAAAAAAAAAAAAGATTGTTCAAAGGTTCAACCAAAGCTCTCTCTCTCTCTCTCTCTCTCTCTCTCTCTCTCTCTCTCTCTCTCTCTCTCTCTCTCTCTCTCTCTCTCTCTCTCTCTCTCTCTCTCTCTCTCTCTCTCTCTCTCTCTCTCTCTCTCTCTCTCTCTCTCTCTCTCTCTCTCTCTCTCTTTAACATTTTTAGTGTATAACATTTTTTAATGTATGTATGTGTGTGCATGTGTGTGTGGCGTGGTGTTTATGGTGCAATAAAATAATGGTGTACTTTTGTTTCATGTTGTTTCAGGTATGAAGTTCTGAGGTGTGGGCAAGTCGAAAAGCTTATCAAGAAAAGAGACCACGTGGAAGAACCCCCACTGTAATACGTGCCAATCGAAGAAATGTTTGACATCGTCAGAAGTTCACACATCGCTACCGGGCATGGAGGTCGGGACCGGATGTTGAAGGAGGTAAAGAAGAAATATGCAAACATCAGTGTCCAAACCATTGAACTGTTCAAGTCACTTTGCACTCAGTGCCAGAAAAAGAGAGTCAGGCCCAAAACTTCAGGCGTCGTCGTTCGCCCCATTCTGACCAAAGACTTTGCCTGTCGTGGTCAGGTCGATTTAGTCGACATGCAGTCGATGAGTTACAATGGGTACAGGTGGATTATGGTCTACCAGGATCACCTTACCAAATTTTGTGTGCTGCGTGCCGTCAAAAGCAAACGCCCAGTAGAAATCGCTAGCCAGCTTTTGGACATTTTTCTTTTGTTTGGAGCTCCTGCCATTTTGCAAAGCGATAATGGAACAGAGTTCACAGCTAATGTAATTTGTGAACTGAAGGAGTTTTGGCCTGCACTAAGGATGGTCCATGGCAAGCCAAGATACCCCCAAAGTCAAGGGTCCGTCGAGCGAGCAAATGGGGACATCAAGGACATGTTAGTGGCCTGGCTCACTGATAACGAGAGTCAAGACTGGGTGGCTGGAATCAAGTTTGTTCAGTTCCAGAAAAACTCATCCCACCATGCTGGAATAAAACGGTCACCATACTCAGCCCTTTTTGGGAATGAGGCTCGAGTGGGACTTACAACATCTTCACTACCACGAGAAATCCTGGACAACTTGGAATCTGAACACGATTTGGCCAGACTTGATTTGGCATCTGCTGAATCTCCTGCCCCTTCGACTGACACTGGCCTCACCTCAGTTGAACCCACCCCTCTTGCCTCCTCTTTGGATGAACCCGCCCCTAATGCCTTCTCTTCGGATGAACCAGCCCCTACTGCCTCCTCTTCGGCTGAACCCGCCCCTACTGCTACCTCTTCGGTTGAAACTGGTCCCTCTTCAACTGACACTACCTCTAATTCATCTGAATCAGCTCCTCCTTCTGCGACAGAAACTGACAACGATCTGACTGTACATGTTGAGAGGATAAAAAGAGCTCGGAAAGCGGCATCTGCAAGCCAGCTATCTCAAGCAGAGAGAATGGTGAAAAGAAGTAAAGTCGATTTCAAAAGTGGTGAAGTGGGAGACAATGTGGCAGTTCCTGTGCCCTTGGTAGACCGTGGCAGAAGTGATGCCAGGAACATTCTAGGTGTTATTTTGAATAGAGACATTTCCACAGACACATACACTATTGGGGTGAAAGCTGGTGTGCTAAAAGGGGGCTTTTCCCGAAATCAGTTTGATTTATGCCCTAAAAGACTGTTGAACAATAAGGATATCTGTCTTGACAAAGTAATTTCTTTGCATTCCGCCGTCATAGCAGAATCAGCATCAGGTGGGCAAGGTTTCACAAAATGTAACTGTGTGCGTGGGGCAAAGAGATGCGGAACAAATAAATGTTCTTGTTTCAGAAACGACCTCAAGTGTAACTCCAAATGTCACTCCAGTCTGACATGTCCAAATAAGTAGCCTAGTATGTTGACACTACCATAGTGCAAGCCCCCCCCCCCCACACACACCCTTTATGTTCTTTTTAATCCTGTTTTATGAATAAATTAGATCATTATGTTCTTTTTAATCCTGTTTTGTGAATAAATTGGGTAATTTGACTTTAAATGATGTGTGCTTCTGCTCGTTTGTGTAAAAAATCATAATAAAAAATCATAATCGATGAATCAGTAATTTTGTAAAATTACTGGCTCCTGAAATTAGTATATTTGTAAATTTCCTACAAATTTTAGTAATTTTGTAAATTTCCTACAAATTTTAGTAATTTTGTAAATTTACTGATTGAAACAGTCACTTTGTAAATTTTCTGGAAAATCAAGGAAATTTACAAATTTACTGTTTTGAAGATTTTACTGTAACATATATATCAGTGCTCGTGATCGTATAATATATCATGATTAAAATGAAATTATATTTACATGATAATACCGTGGAAAGTATAGCCTAAACTTTAACACCTTCATGACCCTCTGTATTGTCATCATATCTTTAATTTCTTCACTTACATCAGTCATTTATTTAGATAGTATAGTGGTCAGCAATTAAGGGAAGCACCTCTTATTAGTAAACTGCCTCTACTAAATCCTCTACTTTATATTACAAAACAGATACCCTATTAATAACATAGAGGTGATTTGTTTCTTGTCATAGTTTGGAAGAATCACCAGCCCTCTAATTTTCCCAAAAGAGGTGCTCCCCTTTAGTAAGGACAATTGCATACAAAAATATACACATACATAAAAATATATACTTGTGTGTAAATGTATCGTTACCTTATTTAAAGCGAGCAATAACCAATATACTGATTTAAAATAAGAATTAATACAAGAACTATAAGGGAAAAAACCCAACAAAAGGTTTATTTTTAACATCCCGTCCTTCTGACATAACATGAGCTCCAACCAGAATTTATGTACAGCCACAGTCAAATAACCACCGACACTTTCCTTCCATTGTGCAAATAAATCAGTATCATATCAAAATATAATCATACAACCCCTTATGTCATTTCAAATCCCTCATTTATTATTATGAGGTGCTGCAAAATCATACACGTCTTGTTCTTTATTACCAACATATTTACTACTATGGAAGGAAAGTGTCGGTGGATATTTGATTGTGGCTGTACACTCGAGCTCGTGAATTCGCGACCACGTCCCCAAATGTTTATTTCATCTGAGCTGGTAACACTGTGTGGGGAAGGTGTCATTGTTGGTGAAAGATTGTATCTTGTCGCTCTACTATGTTCCACCTACTCTGATTCCTCTCCAAATAAATGTTACCAGCTCAAATGACATAAACATCTAAGTACAGCCACAATCAAATAACCACCGACACTTTCCTTCCATCGTGCAAATAAATCAGTATCATAATCAAAATATAATCATGCAACACCTTATGTCGACTCAACCCCCTCAATTATTATTATGAGGTGCAGCAAAATCATACACGTGTTGTTCTTTATTACCAAGATAATTACTAAGATAGAAGGTAGGAAAGTGTTGGTAGTTATTTGATTGTGGCTGTACGTGGTCGTGAATATACGAGTTCGGGTGTACGTCTGTAAGCTTCAGTGACATTGCATCAATACTGTGATACTCTGAACCTCAAGCATCAGTCACAGGTTTAACAAGGCTGATGAGTGTTCTGTGAATTTGTGTGCGCTGCTGTATTGGTGTCGGTGCAGTGGTTGGTGGGGTTTCATGTTCTCTCGTGGCGTCTGGCCTGGGGGAGGGGGGGGGCAGGGGGAGAGGCAGGTGTTTCCCCCCTTGGGGTGGTCCGGGTGTGCTGGGGGCTTGGGGGTCGTGGCTGTGTTGTAGTAGTTTTGTAAATAGTAGTTTTTATTAATGTTTGTATTTTTGATATTGTTTGTGTTTTGATACTTGAGATGTTTTCACTCAGGACTTGAGTACTAATAAAAAATGAATTTCAATTGGGTCTGCTAATGAGATGTATAGAATAAACAGTTGCACTTGAACTTGAACACACACAGTCACACACACACACACACACACACAAACACACACACATGCACTAAATCATCCTCACCCAACTCTAGCTAAAGGCCCCCATACACGCACAGTTTTAACTGACCGTCCGACTGAACTGACGGACTGCAGTCCACAGTGTGCCCACCTTCCCTCCTAACTCCTAACCTCAGTTAACACCCAGCCAGCACCATGACAACATCTCAGTCTCACCCCAACCTTCCTGGAGTGAAGACGTGTTCCTGGCACTCTGCCTGTGTTGTTGTTTGTGTTTTTGTTTGTCTTGTTTCAACGTTCTTGTTTGTGTGTTGTTGTGTATGTGGTGTTATAGGGGTTGTTTATATTTTCTATCTCGTTTTTTTTGTGGTTTTGCTGTTTGTGGTATTGTTGTTTGTGGTTTATTTTTTTTATTGTGGTTGTGTGTGTGTATGTTCGTGTGTTCGTGTGTGTTCAGTTGTTCGCTTCCCATCTAGGCCTTGCCTGGCCTAATGGAGAGCGAGGATTCGGATGTGGCTTCCTGCCTGGAGGCCGACTTGGCCATGTCGGAGGAGGATGAGTCTCCTATCGAGGATCACTGGCCTGAGCTGCCTTCTCGCAACCCTCCCCCCCTCTCCTCGGTCACTCCGCAGCTCAGGTTGCAGCCTTCCACCACCTCAACCTCTACCAAGCGACCCGTTGATGCCTTGTCCGACTCCTTGCAGGATTCCGATGGTGTGGACTGTTTGCCTCCTGCTGCCAAGACTGCCAAGGGTGCTTCAGCTATGCATGACGTACCTTCTCTGCCTCAACATGGTGTTTCTTCCTTGTATACCAACTCCTTGCCCTCGTCCAACCTTCCTGCTTTTGCCCCAAGAAATGCCTATTTCAAGCTCTCCTTCTCTGGGAACCCATCTACGGACACAAAGTTGCGTTGGTTGTCTGATGTCAACAGGGCCTTCCAGCTGCAGCGTGAACTGGCTGAAGTGAAGATGGCTGCTGTCACCTCCCGGTTTGTCTACATCTCTAGGAAGCGTCAGGATATCATTGATAGAGTGAAGGCTGGTGAATTTTTGTCTCTGCCTCTCATTCTTGAAGACTCACCCGAGAGACCTCGTAAGTTCCCCAGCTACATCCTTACCCGTTTTCCTATTGATGTTAAGGGATACCCTGGTGTGTACTTTGCCCATCGTTTTTTCCAAGATGGTTCCCCCATTAGCCGTATTGTTGTTGTCTGGAGTCAACCTGATCCACCTCCAAATGAGATTTCCTTTGATTTCCTCCCTTGTCTTTCACCGTGTGAGGTGAGGAAACTTCATAATGACCAGCCTTGGTGCTACAGGTGCTGGGGTGTGGGGCATATCTCCCGGTACTGTTCTGCCAGGCCGAAGTGTGCATGGTGTGCTGCCAACCATGATTCCAAGACGTGTCCTGTCAGGGGCGAACCATCACGTCCTGCTGCCTCCACCTCTGAGCCTTCACCTCCTGAGGATACGTCTCGATGGAAGTGTCCACGATGCCTTCAGCCAGGGGTAAACGTGTGGCATGGATGTACTCGACGTCAGGTCCAGGCTCGTGTCACTACTATTGCTTCGCCTCCACCACCGCCACCACCACTACCTCCCCAGTCTGCTCCTCCTACCAGCCCTGCCTCGCCTCCAGACATGACCCTCCGCAAGTCTGTTGCTACCCTCATGGCACGATGTACGGCTCTTGAAAACCGCTTTTCTGCCCTTGAAGCCAGGATTGATGGGCTAGTTGCCGCGCAGGCTGCCAATGACTCCAAACTCTCCACCTTGGTCAAGGCTCAGCAGGCCATCATCTCAACTGTCACTACCCTTACCGAAAAGATGGATACTGTTGCATCTCGCCTTGAAAAGCTTTTCGAGTCAGTCCCTTCTCCTGGTCCATCTTCTTCTCCAGGTCGCTCATCTGCCCCCACTCACCGGACTTCTACCTCCAAATACAGAGTTCGCTAGTGATTGCCGGCTGGATGTCATCTCCTGGAATGTATGTGGTATCACCAGTTATGCTAAGCTCACTCAACTCAAGGCCTATGTTTTTCGTCATCATCCCAGTGTTATTTTTCTCCAGGAAGCATTTCCGGGACGGCCGCTCGCTGCTGGGCAAGCTCCTCCTCTCTCAGGTTATGTGCCATATGTTCATCTGGTAAGGAATGGTCTCCTGACTTACATACATAGCTCCTTGCCACATCGCCTTCTCCGTACCTCCACTGATCCTGACATGACCTTTCAGCTATTTGAGGTTCTACCTGGGAATGGAGTACTACAACTATGTAATGTCTATTCTGCCCCAGCTAGACTCACTCTTGAGGCTCTTCCTTCTCCAACAGTGCGTGGTATGGTTTATATGGAAGATTTTAATGCTCGGCATTCTGATTTGGGTGATGGTTCTGGCTCTATTAATCGTAATGGTGTTCGTCTCCTTTCATACATCCGCAGGCATCATCTGACACGCTGGGACACTGGTGGTGCCACTCATTGCCGGGGAGGTACTCTGGATTACATCCTCTCATCAGGCCTGATAGCATCTCGGGTCCTGTGCTCCTCCGTGCCAGACTTATTCTCTGATCACATCGCTCTTCGGTTTCATTATTCTTTAACTGCTGGGTCAAGTGCTTCAGCCACTCGTTTGCGTATTGCTGTGCCCCCTAAATATTGCCCGACTTACATCTTATTCATGGCCCATGTATTCCCTACATTTGACATATCATCAGCTGAACAGTTGTACTCTGATCTTGTATCTGCTACTCATGACTTTTATAGGCTATACGTCTCCCGGCCACACCTCCAGCATCGCCATACTGCCCACTCCTGGACGCTGGATGCACGTATACAGGAGGCAAAGGAGGAGGCTGAACGTGATGGCCTATTGTTTCAAGCCAACCCAACCCCTGACCTACTCCATCGTTACCAGATGTCTAGGGACGCTTTAGTTGCCCTGCAGGATTGTGCTCACACTGAGTCTTGGCAGCGGTCCACGGACAGCATCAACCAGCAAACAAGTGTGGCTTCTATGTGGCACCTCATCCGTCGGGTTGTTAAAAAGACACCTGCCACTGCTCGTCATCACACTCCTGCCGACTATGCCAAACAACTTGTCGATGCCTGGTCAGAACAATCTACCCAAGCCAGTCTACCCATCCACATACAAGATGCACTCGCTTCCCGTGCTGCTGTCCATCGGCTACGTCTAATGTCTGCTCTGTTACAAGATGATGACGATGATGCAGAGGAGATAACTGAGGAGGAGTTGTGCCGTGCTCTCTCTCGGGGTAAAGCTTCTTCCCCTGGTGATGATGGTATTACTTATGCTGTGCTGCGTCTACTTCAACAAGTTCCTGGGAACCCTCTACTTCGACTGTACAATCTTTGTCTTCGTGACGGTTGTGTACCACGAGCCTGGACCAGCAGCACCATAATACCCATCCCTAAGCCCGGCAATGCGAAGTTCAGGCCTATTTCCCTTACTTCCTGTTTCTGTAAGGTTATGGAGAGAATCTTACTCAATCGTCTCATGTACAGACTGCAGGATCGCCTTTTTCCATGGCTGTTTGGTTTCCTTCCCCAGCGGAGCACACATCACTGCCTAGTCGACCTGTACTCTCGCCTTTCCAGGGACAGTGTGGTGGCCTTCATTGACCTTCGAAGTGCCTTCGATGTTGCTAATAGAGACGTCATTTTGGATCAACTGGTTGACTTTGAGATAAAGGGTAATCTACTACGGTGGATTCGGGGCTACCTGAGTAACAGGACCTCCCATGTGTTTTTCAGTGGTGCACTCAGTCCTTTGCGCAGTTTTCATCTTGGTACGCCTCAAGGTGGTGTTCTCAGCCCATTGTTATTTAATATACTGATGCATCGGTTGCTCACTTCTCTCCCTGATATACCTGGAACTACAATTACATGCTATGCTGATGATATCTGTGTTCATTCTACCTCACCAAGGGATCTCCAGCGGTTTCTTGACTCCTTCTCTGTGGTCTCCTCTCACTGTGGCATTATTGTCTCCCCAGATAAGAGCAGAATATTCACCTGCCGCCTTCCTCAAGCTCAGCCAGTGTTCACCATTGGAGGGACTGTCATTCCCATGTGTTCCCAGTACTGCTACCTGGGTGCGCCAGTCAATATTTGGCCGATTGTCCCTGCCAGACCTCAAGACCATCCCATTGTCCAGGACTTATTGGGTCGTCTCCAGCTCCGACTTACACCACTTCAATGGCTATCTAACAACTCCTCGGGCATCTCCATCCCAGTAGCCAGAACCATCTATATTGCTTTTATCCGTTCAGTTGTTGATTACCTCTCCCCTGCTTTGATTCAACTTCCCAGGGCTACTCTGGAAACTTTAGAAAAATTTCAGAATAGAGCAATGAGAATAATTCTCGGCTGTCCAATGTCGACCAGGATAGTGAACATGCAGCGTGAGTTGCGTCTTCCCCCATTAATCGAGAGAATTTATTGTAATGTTACTGGCTTCACTGTCAAGTGCCTCCATTTCGCACATCTTTCACCCCATTACTCTCAGTTATTCAGGACTTCTCTTAGACCAAACTACCCGGTCCCTCCCATACTGCCTGCTGGACGTACTCTTATAAGGTCTGTTTCCTCTGTGCTCCGTGGTCTTAATATAGATATAATGGTTGCAGACGTACCCCCAGGGCCCCCTCCATGGATGCTACCAACACCTGATGTGAGCTTTACACCTACTTCCAAGTCGGAGCTGCCTTCTCTACAGCGGCAGTTGGCTCTAGAACACATAGAAACAGTGACTTCCTCCATCACAGATCCATACTGCCTCTACACTGATGGCTCATTGCAGGTGGATGGTGCAGCAGGTTGTGCTGTTTTCTCGCCTGACCTGGAGTCACCTCCAGGGGGCTGGGTTGGCCGTCATCTCTGTAACCACTCTAGCTCAACATTGTGTGAACTGTATGCCATTCTGGATGCTGTTAGTGTTGTTTGTCAACGTGGAGTGAATGCTGCCATTTTTTGTGACTCCAAACCTGCCCTTCATTCCCTCTCTAGTGTTCAGCCCACACACTCTACTGTTGTTCAGCAGATTTTATCGTTTTTGGCCTTATTGCGTCATCGTAAATTGACTGTCAAATTTTTATGGGTGCCATCCCATGTAGGTTTACGTCACAATGGTACAGTTGACAGACTCGCAAAGGAAGCCTGCCATCTGCCTCCTCGTGGTGTTGGACGTCCTCTCTCCCTGACATGTTACCTCTCTAAAGTCCTCTCCGCCGCTCTCCTTCCTGTACGGCGACGCAGGGATGCAGAGAGGCCCTTCAGCATCTCCATCACCCATTACGAGTCTGTATGCCATCACAAATATTCCTACCGTCGTCGAGGCCTCATGGTTCGGAGGCACAATGTAGTCTCTGCTCGTTTGAGGCTTGGTTACCGGCCACCGTGGCAGGTTGCTGGGATGCAGGGTGAGCCTCCCTTCACTGAGTGTCGCTTGTGTCGAGCGCCTCGTGCTAACACTATAGAGCACTATTGCCTAGCCTGCCCCACTATCCGACACTTGCTGCCCCAGGGCCTGCCACTTGATGTGGTTTGTCGACACCTGCTGAACCATCAGGTTCTGGAGGAACTTCTGGTGCGCCACCCTCGTTTTGGTGGATTTAAGTAGGTCATGATGTAAATATTTGTCTGTATGCTTGTGCTTCATTCTGTTATGTTTTCGTGATGTGTGTGTGTGCGCATGTGTGTGTGCTTGTGTGTGTGTGTGGTGATTGGGTTCTTGTGAGTCCCGCCTACCCTTGTGTGCTGTTGTCTGCCTATTGACTGACGCTACGGCGCAATGAATTAAAAAAAAAAAAAAAAAAAACAAAAAACACATTCAATCATCCTCAACCTAACATCCTTATTCAACTACACACACACACACTCAATCATCCTTTAACCTAACATCCTCATCAACTCTATCTAACACACACACACACACACAACCTAACATCCTTATTCAACTCTATCTAACACACACAAACAAACACACACACACACACACACTCAACCTAACATCCTCATTCAACTCTATCTAACACACACACTCAAATCATCCTTTAATTTAACCTAACATCCTCATTCAACTCTATCTAACACACACACACACACACACTCAATTATCCTTACCCAACTCTATCTAACACACACACACACACACACACACACACATACATTCAATCATCCTCAACCTAACATCCTCATTCAACTCTATCTAACACACACACACACACAGACTCAATCATCCTCACCCAACTCTATCTAACACACACACACACACACACACACACACACATTCAATCATCCTCAACCTAACATCCTCATTCAACTCTATCTAACACACACACACACACACACACACACATACACTCAATCATCCTCAACCTATCATCCTTATTCAACTACACAAACACACACACACACATACACTCAATCATCCTCACCCAACTCTATCTAACACACACACACACAGACATCTTTTTCTTTTCTGCTGCTACCATTCAGGTTTGGCCACAGCGGGTTTTATTTCTCCAGAGCGCTCAGTGATCTGCATGTGCTTTCCTCTGTCACACCCGCCACTTGCATCATTTCTTCTTTCACTGCATCCCTAAACCTTCCATTTGATCTACCTCTCTTCCTCCTGCCGGGTACACTCGTGATACATAATTTCTGACCAGAGTGTGAGGAGCAGAAAGCTTCAAATCGCCTGCTATAGTTCATTTCCCCACCCAGTACACCTATAGAGGCTGAGTTCGAATGCAGGGTAAGTGTGGTGCCTGTCGTTCGTCTCTGGGTCAGAAATTACGTATCACGAGTGTACAGATCCATTTCTATATAACATCCTCTTTCCCACATAATCCTCTTCCCTTCTCATGACATGCCTAAACCATGATCTCAGTCTTGCTTCTCTATATCTGTCCCTAAACCGACGTACTATTGCGGACAAAAGTTTCTTTCTACTCCGGGTGATAAGTCCTCACGATTGCTGCCCCCTTTCTGGCCGGCAGGTTGAAGTTGGCTCGAGAACTACACCACCACATAAACCAGCAACCGAACAGTTGACTGACCCGGATTCAGATAGGAAGTAATTTATCCCTCCTCTCTCTCTCTCTCTCTCTCTCTCTCTCTCTCTCTCTCTCTCTCTCTCTCTCTCTCTCTCTCTCATGTGTATAGCATATAAATAGATACATTAGTTGATAGGTAATATCAGGTGCAAAACAAGTGATTATTGCACAAGAAGAGAACCCCAGTACTACTATTTGTCAGAAATCACATAAAAGCTGAATTATTACAAGAATAAACTGAATCATAGTTCTTACTAAAAATAGTATAATATTAAATCCACAGAAAGCATGTAGTAAAATAAAGAATTAAATACCTCATTTAAAATCCAATGGGAGTAATGATCATTTAAAAGTAATGTTATCTGTGCTCACTATTTTGGTATCTTTTCAAGGACTC
>JAWQEG010001671.1:102500-109020 GCA_033782935.1 Petrolisthes cinctipes
TGTTAATGTGGTGTGTGTGTGTGTGTGTGTGTCTGTGTGTGTTATATGAGTTACGTGTTAAAGTGGTATGTATGTGTGTTTCCTTGCCGTTGCGTGTTAATGTGGTGTATGTGTCTGTGTCTGTGTGTGTTATTTGAGTTACGTGTTAAAGTGATATGTGTGTGTGTTTCCTTGCCGTTACGTGTTAATGTGGTGTGTGTGTGTGTGTGTGTGTGTGTATGTGTGTGTGTTTCCTTGCCGTTGCGTGTTAATGTGGTGTTAGTGTGTGTGTTATTTAAGTTGAGTGTTAAAGTGATGTGTGTGTGTTATTTAAGTTGAGTGTTAAAGTGATGTGTGTGTGTTATTTGAGTTGAGTGTTAATGTGGTATGTGTGTATGTGTTATTTGAGTCGAGTGTCGAGGTGATGTGGGTGTGTGTGTGTGTGATTTGGTGTCGAGTGATAAAGTGATGTGTATGTGTCATTTGAGTCGAGTGTTAAGGTGGTGTGTGAGATTTGGTGCTTTTTCGGTGTTATGGTGGTGCATTTAGAAGGTGTTAAATAATGGTTTAGAGGTGTTACATGGTGATTCGGGGATTGGTGTTAAGCTGCGTGTTAAATGGTGTTTTTTCGGTGTTAAGGTTGTGGGGTTTGGTAGTTTTTACGGTGTTAAATGGTGTTTTTTTCGGTGTTAAGGTGATGCAATTAGACGGTGTTGAATAGTGGCTTAGACGTGTTAAATGGTGATTCAGGGGATTGGTGTTAAGCTGAGTGTTAAGTTGGTGTGGTTTGAGTGATAATTAAAGGTAATTTTGAGGGTGGTGTTAGGCTGAGTGTTAAATGACTTTTTTTTTTTTTTTTTTTTTTTTTTGGGGTGTAAAGGGGTTAATACACTTTTGGTAAATCTGGAGCAAATGATTCCTCCAAACGTTTCCAGGCAACAGACCCCCATTATTTTTCTTCATCTGATCCTAATTTCCTGGCATGCTTTGGAGGAATTAAGACACTCCAATGTATCAAATGTTGTGTATTAATTACCCTCTTAATTAATTAATACTGTATATTATATTATATTATTTCACGGGGTAAATTGAAGTGCTCCTGAATCCTCCAAATTATGTCACAAAACTGAAGGCCTATTTGTGTAATATTGATTTTTTTTTTTTTTATATATATATGTTTTCTAGTATAGTTTGGAGGAATTTTGACTTCCAAATTATACCCCAAAGAAATTTTCTCTATATTATTTTAATCATATTTAAGGGCACATTATACTTTTGGTACAGCCGTGACAATCAAATAACCACCGACACTTTCCTTCTATCGTGCAAAGAAATCAGTATCATATCAAAATATATTCTTACAACAACACCTTACGTCAACTCAACCCCCTGGCCGAGTGGTTAGTGTTCTGGAATCGTAACTGGAGGTCGGGAGATCGATTCTCTCAGGTGAGGGCCTGAGAATATTTACTCTTCCGATTTGAGTTTGAGGCACTAAATATAAGGCCACCGAACGGCGTAAAACACCCTCGCTGGTACCATAACAGCTGCAGTATTTGGGAATAACCCTCACTTCCCTCCCTCTGTGGCTGGGTACCAGTTCGGAAGTCGTGACGTGTGTGTGTGTGAGCAGAAGTTGACCTGGGCCACGGTAATGGGCTTGATGAAGCCTATGTCCAGTGTCGAAAGATGATAAAAAAAAAAAAAAAAAAAAAATATTATTATGAGGTGCTGCAGAATATATTCATACAACACCTTACGTCAACTCAACCCCCTCAATCATTATTATGAGGTGCAGCAAAATATATTCATTCAACAACACCTTACGTCAACTCAAGCCCCTCAATCATTATTATTAGGTGCTGCAAAATCATACACGTGTTGGTCTTTACTACCAAAAGATATTACCAAGATATGAGGTGCTGCAAAATTCACACAAGTGTTGTTCTTTATTTTACAAAGATATTTACTACGATTGAAGTTTAGTGTCGGTGGGTATTTGATTGTGGCTGTACATACGGTACATTGAAGAGCCTTGATTCCTCCAAAGTATGTCAGAAACAGTGCCATATTACCAAAAAATAATGGTTGCCTGTTGCTATTGAACATGGGGATGAAACATTGAGTGTATATGAGAGAGAGAGAGAGAGAGAGAGAGAGAGAGAGAGAGAGAGAGAGAGAGAGAGAGAGAGAGAGAGAGAGAGAGAGTAGCTGCTCGTAGTATATTAGAAGAGAGAGTAGCTGCTCGTAGTAAATAACAAATGGCACTTAACCTATTTATCAGAAAGTTTCTCAGCTAAGGAACAGAGTCAAACACTTACACACGAGTCAGAGCAATGTGGATGATTAATACTATTATTATTATCCACGACTGTAACACCTCGCAGTACACACCATCAACACAGTGTCCATCAGGAGGGGTGTTTGATGGTTCTGTGGGCCGTACCTAACGGTATTATTACATACTATTGCATAACAAACATGACTTTATGTACAATCACTCATAAAAGTAAAGACCCCCCCAGGCAAGACACCTTTTAACTCGTGTGATATCGGTTCTGGTAACATTGTATTTGACTTCAGAGGTGGTGGTGGTGTGGATGGTGTTTGGAGTAAGGTTGGTTTGCTCGAAACATTATCCCAACTCATGCTTCGTCTCATCTACCGTTAGTTCCAAGTGAGTCGAGCAGATCAACTTCATCTCTCAAGCGCCATCACTGACGTCACGTACACTGTTGCCAGAACCGATATACACGTATAAGAAGGTGACTGGCCTGGGGGGGGTCTTAATTTTTATGAGTGACTGTACAATCGCAGACCATGAACAGTCGATCCCCTCTTCCGACCGACCCTGAGACGAGGCCTGTGGTTTTTCTGAATGACGGTTCAGCAAATCTATCACTGACAACACACGCACCAACATACACCACGGACCCTCATGTGTGTGTTGTCAGTAATAGTTTGGATGAGCCGTTATTCAGAAAAAAACACAGGACCTCGTCTCGGGGTCGGAAGAGGTGGTATAGACTTTTTTATGGTCTGCGATTGTACAGTTGGACACAGGAATTCGTGGTACAGCCCAAGTGAGAGATGGTCAATTTCTCCCAATATCAAGTTCCTTAGTGCCAAATAGGAGACATCAGGGGCAGAAGTCAGTATTGAGGATGGTAATAAAAAGCAATTACCTGATAATAGTCACTGGTTACTCAAATGGGACGAGTATCTTTCACCTGGGCTGTACCACCCATTCATATGTCCATCTGTACCACAACATTGTGATGGAAATGAGAATCCCTTCGTCATTGTGTGTGTTTTCAGTACCAAACACTGTTACTGCAATTCTCACGTTGGTCAGGTAGTGAGGCAGCAGTTAGCCTCGGATGTTGTCCATCATTAGGAATGTTCAGCATCGGCCAGTGAAAACCAACACATCGTAGAGTTGTTGTTGTTGTTGAAGTTCCTCAAGTTGTCTGGCCGAGCAGCCCCGACATCGCATCGTAGAGTTATTATTATTACATGTTCTGCATAATAAAGTTACTTATATTTACTTGACGTAAAGTTTATTATCTCATTTGTAAAGTCTAAGCACGTAACATATTGCTAGAACATGACACACATCCACAGCTGACCATAATTTACTAGAGGCTAGCCCCTAAATGTTTGTCACTTTAATTAATAAAAAGTCACAGGCTACTGACAGTCTATTGTCCCGAGATTGTGGTTAAAAAAAAAAAAAAAAAAAAAAAAAAAAAAACGATCCTCCCACATACACACACACATAGAGTCTTATCCTACCCAATGCTACACTCACTCACACACACCACATCCCATTCTACCTACCCTATATGCTACACCCACACACACACATACAGTCTTATCCTACCCTATGCTATACCCACACACACACACCACATCCCATTCTACCTACCCACACCCACACACTCACACCCACCCACACACACAGACTCATCCTCCTAGCCTATACTATACCCACACACCACATCCCATTCTACCTACCCTATATGCTTCACCCACACACCCACACACACCCACACACACACATACAGTCTTATCCTACCCAATGCTACACTCACACACACACACCACATCCCATTCTACCTACCCTATAATTATGCTACACACTCACACCCACCCCACACACACAGACTCATCCTCCTAGCCTATACTATACCCACACACCACATCCCATTCTACCTACCCTATATGCTTCACCCACACACCCACACACACACATACAGTCTTATCCTACCCAATGCTACACTCACACACACACACCACATCCCATTCTACCTACCCTATAATTATGCTACACACTCACACCCACCCACACACACAGACTCATCCTCCTAGCCTATACTATACCCACACACGTCCCATCATTCTACCCTACGTTCAATGAGGGGCCTTGTTTCAGGTGTGTCTGTTTTATATGTCCGCAACTGTGCATAGCTATACAATCATAACGTCGGACTCAAAAGGGCAAAGGAGCACGGTGCGTCACTTCCCCCCACCTCAAAAATCGGACATTATTATTTTGGCGCACCGGTGTGAACGCTTAAGGGATCCTGTGATGTAGTCAGAAAATTGGAGTCGTACGACTCCTTCAAATATTGCCATGAAACACACACACCTATAAGGAAGGAGCTTGTTTCATGGCATGGTCAGGGGTTATCAGAAGCCTCAAATTTTCATACACGATCACCGGGTCCTTATCAGGTTCGTGAAACATTATAATGGTTATAACCACGGCTGTCTGTGTCCGTCGCTGGTGGTTGGATGATATGATATACAATTTGCCTTGATGTGAACGGGCCAGTACGCTCCTTCAAACACAATTTTCAAGGTATCTCGAATCAAATTGAACATAATAATTTTGGACCTCCCTCATTAATTCGTTTGATTTCACAGATGAGGGCAATAAGCGGGCTCTCATGTACAGTCGGCGGCAGAAGTCCTGTCGCCTCACTTGCTTCACCGAGGCACGCGATGTTCATTGGACTCGAGAATTTTAGGTGTAGAAAACGTGCGTATTTCTTGAGTCCTACCCTGCATGTTTCGGTGAAGCAAGTGAGGCGACAGGACTTTTGCCGCCGACTGTACAGTCACGAGCACTAATAAGTATACAGCTTTGGTAGAAGCTTTGACCAGTCCACCAATTCACCAACGAAGTCATTCCAATGGAGATCTTATTGTGCATTTATTTTCTGTCTCTAGGTATTCGAAGCAAACCTTCTGGATACTTATTAGTGCTCGTGACTGTACAGTTGGTCACAGGAATTCATACACAAACTATACGGAAAGAGAGGTCATTATTCTGGAAGTACTGCAATGAATGGTCTACCAAGTGACTCAGTGGTTCCAAAACAACAAACCGTATAATATTGTTTTATTGCAGTTACACTCGCAATCCAAATTATATATCCTGGCTTGCTTAAGCGAGCTAAAACAAATATGAAACAAGATAAGCGTTGTAATTGGTTCACTAGTATGTCAAATGATTGGAAACTTCAACAAAACCTGGATACATATTTTGGATTACGAGTGTACAGTTGGACACATGAATGGGTGGTACAGCCCAAGTGAAAGATACTTGTCCCATTTGAGTAACCAGTGTCTATTATCAGGTACTTGCTTTTTATTACCATCCTCCATACTGACTTCTGCCCCTGATGTCTCCTATTTGGCACTAAGGAACTTGATATTGGGAGAAATGGACCATCTTTCACTTGGGCTGTACCACCCATTCATGTGTCCAACTGTACGTAGTGCTACAATTTCTATATGTTGTAAGCCCTCGAAAATAACAGCGTGTGTACGAATTCTTGTGGCCGATAGTCCAAGGTAAATATAGCTATATTTACCTTGCTCATGTAGCCTTCATCAGTCCTCAACTTTCTCAATACAGAAAATAATATATTTGTCTATATGAAAGGGGAAGATAGAATTCTGACTGCTTGGCCAGAGAGAGAGATAAAAAAAAAATTATGTTATAAATGGGAAGGAGTCAGTGAGGAGGAACAGCAAGCACACACAAAGGAAAGAGAAGGAAAGGAGAGACAGTTGAAGAAAGGTTGATTAATTGATATTAGGCTCCGCAAGAGTGAGGTCATATAGCACAAGAAGAAGGTGATAGAGAGGTGAGACAGCAAGCAGGAAGGAAATTGAAAGAAAAGATGGACAATTGAAGAAAGAGTAACCAATGAGTGCTTGGGTGTGAGAAGACAGTGTGTGCAATAGTCAATAACTTTATCATGGGTGTGTAGACAGTGTGTGCAATAGTCAATAACTTTATCATGGGTGTGTAGACAGTGTGTGCAATAGTCAATAACTTTATCATGGGTGTGTAGACAGTGTGTGCAATAGTCAATAACTTTATCATGGGTTGTGAGACAGTGTGTGCAATAGTCAATAACTTTATCATGGGTGTGAGACAGTGTGTGCAATAGTCAATAGCTTTATCATGGGTGTGTGTAGACAGTGTGTGCAATAGTCAATAACTTTATCATCCTAGGGCTGTATG